>BGPR01006946.1:26609-46456 GCA_013235015.1 Araneus ventricosus
GATTTTGTCCTCTTTGAAATTGGGATTTATAAGTTGAGAATCACTGTTTTAAACACCCTAGTTTTACAAATCTGTAACTCTAAACTGCAGACATTCAGATGTCAATTAAACACTCCAATATAAATGTATAGTTTTTCTTCTGTTTAATCTGTTCAACAGATCATCCTCATAGAAAAGTGCTAAAAGGCTTAAATTATCTACACATTTCTCTGAAAGGGCTTCTCGATGATTGCCTACAGGTAAGGCTTCTGTTTTCGGATCAGGCTGCCAAATAATAAAGCACAAATAGCCCAAAAGATAAGGCCAAACCGTTCTAAAAATAAGAACCTTTAAGATAAGGCCAAACCGTTTTAAGATAAGCCAACGCTATGCAAACCCTTTAGTCACTCTTAAGATAAGGCCAAACCGTCTTTAAGATAAGGCCAAACCGTCTTTAAGATAACCAACCATCTTTAAGATAAGGCCAAAACGTCTTAGATAAGGCCAAATTTTGGAAAATTTCATTAAAGCGCACACATTCCCCTTATTTTGTTGGTAAGAAAATAACTATCCTTCGAGAAAAGGAATCAATATCACTGTGGGTGCTACCAGTCCGCGAGATCCAGGATTTGGGTCCGGGGGCTGAGGTCATAGAAATTTTTTATTGTAGCGACGAATGTCAAACCTCATGGCTTATGTAAAACCAAAAAACACTTTTAATTTTCCAGACTTGCCTACCTAACAATAAGAATTACTAATATAATATCCTGACTTTGCGACCTCTGTCGTCACAATCAATAAAACTCTGCGCCATAGCACTGCTGAGACGTTGAACAGCATTATTTTCATGTATAGAGACCAAATAAATCGATAATTTTAAATTTAAAAGAATAATTGTGTGCTCTAATTTCAAATTTAAGGTAGGCTCTAAAATAGTAAAATAAAATTCTTTCTATCGATTGATATAAATTTATCTCGCTATGATCAATAGTTTCCGAGAGATTTAAATTATATTATTAATCGTATATATTTCAAATTAATTTCGTTTTTTAATAGAAAGTAGTAAATTACGTCATGGTTATATCATGCGCGTGATACAGTTTGACGGTTATTGAATTACAGTGAAACCTTTTTTCAGCGGCCACCCCTCCGTCTCCCGAGAGAAAATTGGCCGTTCAGAGGTGGCCGCTCTGGTTTTCGTTAATTACAAGATAATTGCTATAATACATAATAAAAGAGTCTTGGATACATATTTCTTGTTTAAAATGAAGTTTGAGGATTTATCTAAAGAGAAATAGTACTTTATTTTATCAATTTACATTTTTTTTAAAAAAAGGATACAATTTTGTGACACAGTTTTAAAGTTTACCCTTCTCGGAAAACATTTTTCAGTTCGTTTTCAGTTTAAAAAGCAAAATTTAACTGATGCGTTTGTTAAATGGATGGGCGAACCACCCGGTACGTTCAGAGGGGTTGGGTGGTCGCTTGCTAGGGATTATTTTAACATTAGGTCTATGGCCCAAAAAAATCCGTGCCACGAAAATTGGCCGTTAAGGTATTGCTATAGGTACACTGAAGAGGTTTCACTGTATAATAAAAATTTTAGTAACGAAAATACTTCACACGGAATTTTGTTTACTAAAAGGTTTTTTTGAATAAAGAAATATGTAAATAAAAAAAATATTTCCTGTCATAAAACAAATGTTTATTTTATTTGTTTTCAATCAATGCCAAACATTTGTCAGATATAGGTGTTCAACAAGAACTCCTCATTTGTACACACTGGCACGGAGATCGATAGAAGAATAAACGATAGTCGAGCGTGGGGGTTTTGATAAAGCCTGGGGAATGAAAGAGAATAAAGAAGACAGGTGAAAGTGCTGCAGGTTAATAGTTGTCTTTAGAATTGGATAAGAAATCTATAAACTGTCCTTGCAAACACGAAAATGCCTAATTTGAATCACGATTGTGATGATTGCAACGGATTACTTGCAAATGACAGTTTATAGCTTTCTTCTCGAAATCTGAACTGTATACAATCGCACAGCGCTACCTGTTTGCAACATTTATAAATTCAATTTTGAAACTTTTGTGACGATTTTTTACGGCTTTCAGACCAAGCATGTCACTGGTTTCGTTCTTCTATCGACTGCTGCCGTATTATTTACTTAAAATGAGAGTCCTTTGCTGGACACCTGTATGTATTTAAACACGTCAGATTTGACGGGGAAATTCCCCGAATGAAGAGGGTATTCTGCAACCGTCATACCACATTTCCGTGATTTTCTAGTCTTAAAAAATACTACAATGCTTTCACAATTAATAAAAAAATCTAATGAAGAGTTAAACAATGTTGTCGTCCAAAATAACCAGGATACAAGTACAAGCAGAACGACTGGAAAAAGTAGGAAAATTTTCGAGCCAGAAGGCAATGTTGTCACAATTTTATTATGTATTTTTTTAAAAAGAAATTGAAATCAAACAGTTGTAGTGGTGTCTTTTAAATAAATGAAGAAATCTGTTTAGCTTCTGAGGGAGGCTGCAGCCCCCATAGCCCTCCCGATTCGCCCCTGAGTAGTCTGTTTTACACTGTAAATTACAGCATTTAAATTACTGGCAATTTCAAGCAAATATTGCTACTAAAAAATGCATCTTATAAATTTCGATTGTCAATAATAAGTAAAAATGTCTCATGTTTACTGACTTTAGAATTGGATGGTCATGTGTCTGGCTTTCTGTTCTCTTTAGTTGTCCGCCGTGTTTAGGCGGTGCACCTGACGACTTTAACTTTTTGAGACGAGAAGCTGGTTTAGGTATCAAACTAGATCACGTTTCAAAATGACGATCACCCCAAAAAATGGCCTGTGTAAGGCTTCCTTCAATAGGGACATAACTCATTCTAAACAAGAGTAGTTAGCGCCATTAACTGTTTTAAAGCAATGCGAAACAAGCTGTTTTGGGGCGACTCTGTCATTTTGAACTGTAGTCAGTGACGAATAATGCAAAGCATCCATTTTATTTTCCTCAAAACGGGACATCTTACTGTTTTAGGTAATAAAACGTGTATTCAAGAAAAAATGCAATATTTTTTCGTGTTTCTCATTTATTAACGGAAAAGAACAAGAATGAGTATATGGAAAATAAATAATTTATGTGTTGTATTTTTCTTGAAGAACAAATTTTGACTTTCAGTAGAGTTTTGTGTTGAACTACGTTATAAAGCACGTTTGCGTGTTTTCAGTGATGTCCAACGAATCTATCGCACTTTCAGCCATGAAATTTGAAGCAATAACAGGTAAAATGTAATGGTGTCTCAATGCACCTCGAAGTCAGAATTTTAAAATTTAATCTAGAAAAAATTTTATTTAATGTTTTGTTTTGGGTCATTTTGGTATCGGGCTCAACCATAGTATCTTTTCTAATTGATCACAGGTTCCTCCCGTTGGTGTGGTGCGGAAGTTTGAAGAGGGGTGCCAGCTCGGGTGTCGTCCTCATCTGACCGAGGTTCAAAGTTTCGAGGTCCATCCGTAAAATAACCTCTTGTTGCTTCAAAACGGGGACGTTAATATAACAAAACTAAATTTTGCCATCATTGAAAACCAATAGAGGAATGTCTTTAGAGGCAACACGAGGGCTATTGACCCGCAATTTTCAAACAACGCTCTTAGATGACGAGTTGGCACCCTCTCAAATCTACCACAACACAAAAGCGGGAGTGGGCGTTTGGCCCCTCAGCGTATGATTTAGGAGCTGAAACAGGCCCAATACACGACGGATCTTCATTTTAATCGGTTTTGAGCCTGAACCCGGCCCCGGAAGACAACAACTTGCCACTACTAGCCACAACGGTCCTATTTTAGAATCTAAATATTTATGAAATAGAATACTTCATTGCTGAGACTCGTTGTTACACGCTTCTATTTAACTTAACTCGTCTTCATATTTGTAAAGATGGAAATTTGTAATCGAATTTGCACCTCAAGCCACATTCTAGAGTTGTAAAATTATTAGTATTCTGAGAAAAATTACGTTTTTACATTTTTGTTTTCTTTACCTATTTATATATATTAAAATAATTGGCAAAACCAGATACGCCGGTTCGATAATGTTTGCTCAGAACCGGATCAGTACCCCAGCCCCAAACCCTGAACCAATTTCGATGATTTTTTTTTATTTGCTATGGTTTATGACGTCTAAATATGTCATCAGTGGTCGCCTGCCGTCCACTGTCCTCCATTTGAGAAAAATAAAGAACTCTGCTTCACTGAATATTCTCTATGGGAAAAAACAATGAGACAGTCCCCAGCTGTCAACCAATGGACCGATTTTGACAATTTTTACTTCATGGAGCTATATTGCCCGATATGTCATCAATGGTCGTCTGCCGCCCACTTCGCCCTCCTGTTTTGAGAAAATACAGAAACTTGCTTCACTGAATATTCTTCTACGGGGAAAAACAATTTATATTTGTGTCCTCAGCGCGTCAACCACACTGGACCTGTTTCGACCATTTGCTTCATTTGGAAAGTTTTATGACGTTCAGATATGTCATCAAATGGTCGCCCGCCGTCCACCGTCCTCCATTTCTGAGAAAATAGTAGAAACCCTGCTTCACTGAATATTTCCTTACGGGAAAACACGACAGTCCCTCAGCGTCAACCATCACTGACCTACGGACCATTTTTATTTCATTTGAAAGTTTTTCTATGACGTTCAGATATGTCATCAATGGTCGTCTGCCGTCCACCGTCCTCCATTTCGAGAAAAAATAGCAGAAAACTCTGTTTCACTGAATATTCTCTACGGGGAAAATTAATGACAGTCCCCCCAGCGTCAACCATCGGACTCGTTTCGACCATTTTATTTTCCATTTGAAAGCTTATGACGTCTAGATATGTCATCACACGTCCTGCCGTCCACCGTCCCATTTCTGAGAAAAATAGTAGAAACCTGCTTCAATTGAATAGTTCTTACGGGGAAAAATAATGCGACAGTCCCCCTGTGAGTCAACCACATCGACCGATTTCGACAATTTTATTTCATATTTAAGCTTATGACGTCTAAGTATGTAATCAATGATCACCTGCCGCCCAATACCCTCCATTTTTTTCTCAGAAAAAAATCGCAAAACACTACCACTGTACATTTCTTACGGGAAAACAATGAGACAGTTCCCCAGCGTCAACCACTGACCGATTTCGACAATTTCTTATCATATGCAGTTGGTGACATCTAGATATGTCATCACGGTCGCCCGCCGCCCACCGCCCTCCATTTCTGAGAAAAAATAGCAAAACACTAGCTTCGCTGTACATGCCTAAGGGGAAAACACAGACAGTCCCCCCAGCGTCAATCATCACTGGACCCATTTCGACCATTTTTTTATTTCATTTGAAAGCTTATGATGTCTAGAAGGCGCCATCTAGGCGTTCGCTGCCACACTACACTCCCATTTTCGAGATATACTGCAAAATAAAACTTTGGAAGAGTCCTGCTTCCTACAACCGCAATTCTCCAATTTATTTCACTGCTACTGTCTTACCGCTGCCGGAGAAAAACCCTAGACACCGACAAGCCTGTGGCAGTCGTTATGGAAACGAGATATTCCACGCATTTGGGGGGGTGAAGGAAAGGGTTTTATTTTATTTGGCGCAGATAGGAACCGACGTTTCGCTTTGGTACTCTGGTCGGAAACGAATTCCTGCTCAACGAAGTGCGCTTAATGGTCAAATGTGTTGATTTTCGTCTGTTTCCTCCTTTCTTCTGCTCGTCTACTGAGGCAACCCCTTGCTCAGGGTTTTTTTTTAACTTCTACTTTAAATACACTGCTTCTGCTTTTTAAAAACTTCTTTTCTTTTTTTTTTGTCTTTTTTACCATCTGTAGATTAAATTTATGCTGTCCTCCGTATAGAACCAGCGGGAGTGTTCTCCCTCAACTTTCTCGTATACTTCCCAAAAGGTGCCGTATCCCCTTCCCCGCGGCATTAAAAAAATTCGGAACCTATTGTTACCCAGTATCCAATGGCTATCAGAAGGTTTTTCAATATAGTGATTGAAAAATATCTAGGTAAAGAATCACCAAAGAGATGCGCCTCTGATTTTCCCTCTTACCGGCTCAAGGACAAACTGACGTAATTTTCACCTGTAATGAAAATTCGTCTCATCTCTTCCAGCATGCATGCACGTGTGGAGATAACGGATCTTCTTCAAAAGTAAATTATACAGACTGACAGAGAGTCAACCTTTGACGGATTTGGCCCAAAATTTTATACGGACCTACATTCATGACGATAAAACTGTGTACCAAATTTTATTCATCTAGCTATTCTGCTTTTAAGTTATAGTGTTCATTACATGACCGCAAGTGCAAGCAGGACAGATAGACAGACTTCCCGTGGACGGATTTGTCCAAAATTTGATAAAACCAAAAATTATGTGTCAATTCATACCAAATTTCATCCCCGTAGCTCTAATAGTTTTCGAGTTATAGTGTTCACAGACGGACACACAGACATAATTCCAAATTGTGTTTTTCGACTCAGGGAGGTCTAAAATGTAGTATCCGTCAAAATCTCTTGAGTCTGGAATTTTGACGACATAATACTTTCTCTTTGTATACTTCGTATATGTGAGAAAAGTAAAAAATTGATACCTGATCAACTCTTGATTGTTACTCCCATACTTACTTTTACACTTATACTCTTTCTCAGGAAGACATTTACTTATTAACTCCTTCTTGCATGGATTTTTTTTCTTTATTGTGAAATAAGGTGATATAAATCATGTTCAAAATTAAAGGAAAATGGTTAAAATCTTAGTATATATTTATAGTATAAATTTAGTACAAAAAAACAATATGATGGAAATTTCCATATCATCATGCAAGTTAGATTAAACGCAAACTTTTTCAGAAATTGCCTAAAAAATAACAGAAAACATGTTACAAACCTTTCATCCACATCGCTTTTACTGCATACGAAGAGAAAGTATTGTGTAATCGTCAAAAAATTCGAACTTCGAGATTTTGACGAATCTTCAATGTTTTGTGACCTCCCTGAGTCCTAGAACCAGTGGGAGTATTCTCCCTAAACTTTCTCGTATACGTTCAAAATTTATTATTTCCTCCTTGCGTGATAAAAAAAATCGAACCTACTGTAATCCAGAATGCAACGAATATCAGAAGGTTTTTCTCACGTAGATTATAGTGCGATTGTAAAATATTTAAGCGGAAGAATCATATTAAAAGAGATGCCTATGTATTAAAACTAGCAATATTTATTTTCCATCACACTCCAGCAAGATCCGCTATTATACGAGCGAGCGAAAGCATAACAGGAGATGCCAAAACATATTATTATTCACAAACTCACCCTCATGGACGTAATCCTCCCGCTTTAATGTCAGAGATACAAGTAGGCATGCGCGTGGAGATAGTTTTGAAACGAAGGCTTAATAAGTATGCGATTATATACAAACCGACAGACAGTCAACCCGTTAATTGATTTGGCTCAAAATTTTATACGGACTTGAAAGATTCATGACAGATAAAATTGTGTACCAAATTTTATCGATCTGGCTTTTCAAGTTTTTGTTATATGTTCGCATGACCTCGAACATACAGACAGACAGACTTCCCGTGGACGGATTTTGTCCAAAAGTTGATAGAAACCCTGCCACCATGTTTCAAGTTTACATACCAAATTTCATCCCTTTATTTCTATTATTTTTCGAGTTATCGTGCGTTCACAGACACACACAGATCAACAATACGCATTACTACCGTCACGCATTGAGACATACCCAAAATTGTGTTTTTTCAATCTGGTGAAGGTCTAAGAAACGTGGAGATTCGTCAAAATTGAGTTCGAATTTTTTGATTGATTACAATATTTTCTCTCTTGCATACTTCGTATACGAGAAAAGTAAAAAACACAATTTTGGAATTATGTCTGTCTGTGTGTGTGTCTGTATAATGATAACCGAAAACTATTAGAGCTACGGGATGAAATTTGGTATGCGGTTCTTTAAACATAATTGTGGTTTTACCAAATTTTGGACAAAATCCAACGGAAGTCTGGTTCAATTGTATGTTCATGCGAACGCTATAACTCAAAGTAGGGCAATAGATGGATAAAATTTTATGTTACTGCTTTTATCGTTATGAATGTAGGTCCGTAAGTAAAATACCTCTGGGCCAAATCCGTCAGCGGGTTGACTGGTTCATGGTCTGTATAATCGCATACTTGTTCAGTTTGAAAATTCAACTCCCCGGCGCATCTTACTGGTAAGGCCGCTAGGCAAAGAAGGGAAGCCTGAAATCCTTGGCAGTTTACAAAACCAATTCTGGAGCGATTTTGTAAGGAAGCAAACATACAGGGAGTCTCGCCAGGTCCTGTTGCGCAAAAAAGAATGCTAGGATTTGAATTGCTTTTTTATCCTCAAACCACGTGTGGTTCCAACTTTCGTTTACTTGCGACGGAAGTTTATTTGACCTCCTTTACTGCCCTAGTTTTCTACATGTGTTAGAGTATACTGAGAAAGTTTAGGGGAGACCAATTCCGCTGGTTGGGCAATAGAAACCTCAAATATAATAAACAAAATAAAACGAAATCATAACAATTTCTTATTTTGCAACTTACAACAAACAGCGGAATGACAACTCGTCGTTTTACTGATAGTGACACTTGCTTATTTTTTTTGACAGCTTATGTTTTTTATGCAATGGACATTAAAAGGTGGATCCAGACACAGATCAACTTAGCGGAACTTGTTCTTTTATATAATTTTGGGGCATTCATCGTTATGATGGAAATTTCCACCATCATGCAAAGTTAGATTTAAACGCAAACTTTTTTCTGTACCGCTTCAAAAATAACAGCAGAAACATGTTACAAACCTTTCATCCACATCACTTTTTAGCAATAGAAACTAAATATAATAAACGAAATCATATTATCGCAACTACAACACACAGCGGAATGACAACTTCAAGCCTGTTTTAATTTGATAGTGACACTTTGCTTATTTTTGACAGCTATGTTTCTTTATGCAATGGACATTAAAAAAGGTATCCAGACACGATCAACTTAAAGTGAACTTGTTCTTTATATACTTGGGGCATTCAATGTTATGATGGAAATTTCCACCTCATCATGCAAAGTTAGATTAAACGCAACTTTTTTTCAGAAATTGCTCTAAAAATAACAGAAACATGTTAAACCTTTCATCCGACATCACTTTTTTAGCATTAGAAACTCAAATATAATAAACAAATTAAAAAACGAAATCATACGTTTATCGCAACTACAACACACAGCGGAATGACGTAACTCAGCCTGTTTTACTGATAGTGACATTCTTGCTTATTTTTGACAGCTATGTTTCTTTTATGCAATGGACATTAAAAGGTATCCAGACACGATCAACTTAAAGTGAACTTGTTTCTTTTATATAATTTTGGGGCATTCAATGTTATGCGATGGAAATACCATCATGCAAAGTTAGATTAAACGCAAACTTTTTCAGAAATTGCTCTAAAAAATAACAGAAACATGTTTACAAACCTTTCATCCACATCACTTTTAGCAATAGAAACTCAAATATAATAATAAACAAAATTAAAACGAAATCATGTTTATCGTGCAACTACAACAAACAGCGGAATGACAACTTCAAGCTCGTTTTACTGATAGTGACACTTATGTATTTTTTGACAGCTATGTTTCTTTTATGCAATGGTCATTAAAAAAAGGTATCCAGACACGATCAACTAAAGTGAACTTGTTCTTTATATAATTTTAAGCATTCAATGTTATGATGGAAATTTCCACCATCATGCAAAGAAGGGTTAACAGAGAGTGACATATTTTATTTTGGTTTGATAAGCGTTCTTTTTTATTCGAATTTCTAAGTACCTTTTCTTAATCCTTATTCCAAAGTGAAGTGAATAAAAATTGGTGCATGTCGAAACGAATTCACGTGGTGTTTCTAACTTCAAAATTAAAATTGAAATCTTCGTTCACTGCATTATTTTTCAAGATTGCAACCCAAAGTTTGAAAAACAGTCAACAATAGCTTTTATCAGAATCCTGTTGGAATTCTTAGCCTGAATACCTGCTTTTATCACGCAAGCTGCAATGAGTGATTAGAATTGTTCAGCAAATTAAGTCATAAAAGGAGCAACAACTTGTTATTTCGCGTATCAGTCAACATGTATTATATTGTTACGAACGTGGAAAGTCGCTTCCCAGCAATGTTGGTCTTATGGTTAAAGAGAGTTTTACAAAGTTAAGTATGGAGTGATGGGCAGCGGCTGCTCCGAGATCCCTGACCTTGACGACCATTTTAAGGACTTAAGGACCTCGGCGATAAATAGAGGATTCCAGAAAATGTAAACCTCTTCTCGATATTTCTATTAGTAGGGAATTACGCTTTAGTCATGCGAGAAAACTCATGACGTCACGGCCTGTAGGAGAAAGTATATAAGAACCGCGCCTGATCAGAGGGGTAGTGTGTTGATCCATTGGGAACGATTCTTGAGCTCTTCTGCAGTGCGAGATAGAAGCCGGGTGAGCTGAGCGCTATTGAAAGCAGTTGTCGTTACTAGTTATTTGCCGACTGTTTAAAGTTATAAATTCAAAGTGCTGCACCGTTATTACCTTGTGAATTGTTGTCTGTTTACATTGGTAATCTGTGCAAGAACTATTGTTTCCTAAAAAAGCTCCTGTGCTACATGCGTTTTCCTTCTGCGTATTTGTAAGAACCTTTCATTCTCCATTATCCTGCGTGTTGGACTGTTTGGCTAATTCATACACCCACAGAAAGACTTTGCAACAATATTCTTCCTATAAGAACTGAATTGAATGATCTAGACTATCTTAATCTTTTCTTTTATTAACACTTTAGAACTGGCAATGACACATTATTATTATCGAATCTATTGATATGGCGATGTATCAAATCTTCTGTCTCATGTTGTAAATATGTATATTGTTGCAAAAGTCTCTATGGTGTATGGAAACAGTCCAACACGGTGATAATGGAGCAATACGTAACTGAACGAAGCAATCAGTAGAGAACCTAAATGTCAGTAATTTTAAATTTAAAAGAATAATTGTCGTTCTAATTTCAAATTTAATAGCTCTAAAATAGTGAAATAAAATATTCTATCGATTGTTATATAATTTATCTCGCTATGATCAATAGTTCTCGAGAAATTTTAAATTATATTAATCGTATATTCCAAATTAATTTCCGTTTTCTAATAGAAAGTAGTAAATTGCGTCAGTGGTTATATCATGCAAGTGATATAGTTTGGACAGTTATTGAATTATAATAAAATTTTTAAACAACGGAAAATACTTCACACGGAATTTTGTTTACCAAAAAGTTTTTCGAATAAAGAAATATGTAAATAAAAAAATATTTCCTGTCATAAAACAAATGTTTATTTTATTTGTTTTCAATCAATGCTCAACATTTCTCTCCCATATATATCTATTTAAACACGTCAAATTTGACGGGAAATCTCTCGAATGAAGAGGCAATTTTGCACCCGTCATACCATGACGGGTAATTTTCTAGTCTTAAAGAATACTACAATACTTTCGATAATTTAATAAAAAATACAATGAAATAACTAGCCAAAAAAATGTTTTTGACCGTGCCAACGCTACAAGTGCAAGTGGAACGACTAGAAAAGTAGGAAAATTTTCGAGCCTGTCAAGCCAGAGAGCAATGTTGTCACATTTTTATTATTATATATTTTTTTTAAAAAAAGGAAATTAAGAACAAACAGTTGTAGTGATTTTAAATAAAATCAAGTCTGGTTTAGCTCTGGAGGGGGCTGCAACCCCATAGTCCCCCTGGATTCGCCACTGAGTACACTGCTTTTACTTTCTCGTCTACGAAGTATACAAAGAGAAAGTTGTAATCGTCAAAAAATTCGAACTCGAGATTTTGACGGATCTCCACGTTTTAGACCTCCCTGAGTCCGAAAAACACAATTTTGGAATTATGTCTGTCTGTGAACACGATAACTCGAAAACTATTAGAGATACGGGGATGAAATTTGGTATGTGGTCTTTAAACATAATTTGTAGGTTTCTATCAAAGTTTGGACAAAATCCGTCAACGGGAAGTCTGTCTGTATGTCCGCAGTCATGCGAACACTATAACTCAAAAACTTGAATAGCTAGATGGATAAAATTTGGTACACGGTTTTATCGTCATGAATGTAGGTCCGTATAAAATTTTGGGCCAAATCCGTCAAAGGGTTGACTGTCTGTCGGTATGTATAATTTACTATTGAAAACAATCCGCTATCTCCACGCGCATGCGTACGGAAGCAATCTTCTGAGCTCGCGAAAGGAGCGAATTACGTCAGTTTGTCCTTGAGACGGCAAGAGTGAAACCTAGCAGTGTGCGATAGATGCGTTTTAATCGGTACGCATCTCTTTGAATTCTTTACCTAGATATTTTTCAATCAGTATAATGAAAAACTTTCTGATAGTCATTGGATTCTGGATAACAGTAGGTTCGAATTTTTTTAGATACACAGGGGAAGGAGAAACGGCACCTTTTGAGGGAAGTATACGAGAACGTTTAGGGGAGAACACTCCCGCTGTTTTACACTGTGGCGGGGGGGGGGGGGGGGCGAAAACGTAGTATTTAAATTACTGGCAATTTCAAGCAAATATGGAAGTTGCTAAAAATGATAATTCATTTAAATTAATTTTGGGGCATCTATAAATTTCTGATTGTCAAATAAGTAAAAAATGTTTTCATGTTCACTTCTTGACTTTAGGATTGGATGGTCATGTGCTCGGAGCCAGGCTTCTTTGAAGACCCGCCGTGCTTGTGGACATGGTGTACCTGACGACCTTAAATTTGTCATCGTAGAGTTAATATAGAAGTTTGGAGAATGAGATGCTGGTTTAGTTATCAAACCAGGACACGTTTCAAAACGACGACTTCCGTTCTAAAATGGCCTTTGTGTGGCTTCAATAGGGACATGACTCTTTCTAAACAAGACTAAGTTACGCTAATAACCGTATTAAAGCAATGTGAGAAATATTTTGGGGCGAACTCGTCATTTTGAACTATAGTCAGATGACGAGGACGACACCTGACCCAACACCCACCTTTAAAAATTTCCACGCCACAAGAGCGGGAGGATGTTTAACCCTTCATTGCATATTTAAGATGTAATGGAATTGGGTTTCGAACTTTGAGCCCTCCAGACGAAATCGAGACTTTACCACCAGGCCGCCGGTATTGAACGCTATAGACTGACAATATCGAGTCTAAACCAGCGGGAGTGGTCTCCCCTAAACTTTCTCGTATACTCCTAACACATGTGGAGAAAAAGTAAGCTAGAAGGCAGTAAAACGAACAAGCGTCCCAAATGCAGTGGAGAAAAAAAGGTTGGGAATCGGAAGCTTGGAGGCGAAAGGCGTGGGTAGAAACGGAAAGGATTAGCGCAAGCGAATCGCGTCATTGTGTGGTGAGAAAAGACAAATAGGCGATTTGAACACCTTTTTTCAGACCGATTGAAACGAAAATTGGGCACGTATCTACGATTAATGTTAGCAGGCCTCATACCAATTTTTATTTATCAAAGCCGTAGGGGTTTCGAGTTATAAGAAGTATGCGATTATACAGACCGACAGACAGTCCACCCTTCGACGGATTTGGCCCAAAATTTGATACGGACCTACATTCCTGATGATACAAATGTGTACCAAATTTTATCCATCTAGCTATTCAAGTTTTTGAGTTATAGTGTTCGCATGAACGCGGAAAGACAGACAGACTTCCCGTAGACGGATTTTGTCCAAAATTTGATAGAAACCCACAAATGATGTGTCAAGATCACATACCCGTAGCTCTAATAGTTTTCGAGTTATCGTGTTCACAGACAGATACACAGACAGACAGGTTGACCTCACAACGGATAGATCATATCTGTAAGAGATTGTCGCATAGTATTTGTTTTGCCTGTGACGTCATCGTACCAGTGTAAGCGCATGCGCGTGATTGTTATGAATTAGCTTTATGCAAGGTTATAAATAAGTGTAGCGCAGAAACGCGTTTATCCAGGAGGTTGATTCTGGTGTCATTTTAAAGAGCTTGAGGAGTATTACTAGGACCCAAAGTGAGACAATAAAAATATTTATCAGAATTTAAGTAAAAATCGGTATTAAATTGAAAATTTCAAACTCCGCAACTCCGAGTTTTCTTTCGAATTGTACGAAACTTACAGAATACTTGACAATACGTAAAAGAAACATTGTATTAAAATTTGAATTCAAAAATTTGAATATTACGGGAAATATGAGCATTTGTAGTAAACGTTTTACTGCGCATACGCGAAATCTAGTTCTATATATTGTTGTCAACAGATGGCGCCATCAAAAGCTACTCTAAATAAAACTTAAGAAAGGCGCTGTCCAGGTCCGCGCCATAGATTTTTCGTGAAAACGTCGTGATAAAATCATAAAACAAGTATTTCGTATTAATATATAATTTAATTATAAATCTCTTTAATACAATATTTACACATAGTAGTATAATGGTTACAGAATAGATAACTCACAAGTTTATCGCATATATCAAGGGTCTGTGTTATTATTATTTGCGGTTGATATCTGACTATAAAAAATTGACGCCTTTGTATTTTCGTGATTCTATCCAAAAGAGTTATCATTCCCGAAGTGGCCTAATGCTAAGGTCCCGGCTTTGGGGCCGGAGAGTTCCAGGTTCGAAACCCGATTCAACTGAAGATCCGTCGTGTATTGGGCCAGTTGAATATTAAATCATACATAGGGGACCAAACGTCCTCCCGTTGGTATGGTGCGGAAGTTTGGAGAGGGGGGTCCTCGTCATCTGACCGTGGTTCAAAGTTTCAAGGTCCGTCCCAAAATAACCCTTGTGTTGCTTCAAAACGGGACTTTAGTATAGCTAAAACTAAATTTTGCCATCATTGAAAAAAAAATAGAGGAATGTTTTTCGAAGCCAGTTTAGTTATATACTGTTTTGAAGCAACACGAGGGCTTTGGACCTCGCAATTTTGAACCTCGGTCATATGACAAGGACGACCCCCTCTCAAATCTTCAGCACCACAAAAGCGGGAGGACGTTTGGCCCCCGGCGGATCATTTAGAGCGAAACAGGCCCAATACACGACAGATCTTCAGTTGAATCGGGTTTCGAACCTGGAACCCTCCGGCCCAGAAGACAACAACTTGCCACTAGGCCATAGCGGTCCTATTTTAGAATCTGAAGATGAAGTGAAATAGAATACTTCATTAAGCGAGAGCGTTGTTGCACTCAACTTCGTTCATATTTGTAAAGATGGAAAACTTATGACGTCTAAATATGTAATCAATGATCACCTGCTGCCCACCGCCCTCCATTTTTGAGAAAAATCTTAAAAACACTACTTCGCTGTACATGCTCTAAGGGGAAAAACAATGAGACAGTCCCCCAGCGTCAACCACTGGACCGATTTCGACAATTTTTATTTCATATGAAAGCTTATGACGTCTAAATGTGTAATCAATGATCACCTGCTGCCCACCTCCCTCCATTTTTGAGAAAAATAGCAAAAACACTATTTCACTGTACATTCTCTACAGGGAAAAACTATGAGACAGCCCCCAGCGACAACCCCTGGACCGATTTCGACCATTTTTATTTCATTTGAAAGCTTATGATGTCTAGATATGCCATCTAGGCGTCTTCCACACACACTCCCCATTTTCGAGATATATCGTAAAATAAAACTTTGGAAGAGTCCTTAAGCCTCTACAACCGCCAATTCTCCAATTTATTTCACCAAGCTACTGTCTTACCGCCACGAGAAAAACCCCAGACACTAGACATCCCGGTGGCGGTCGTTATGGAAACGGGATATTCCAATGCATTTTGGGGGTGAATGAAAGGGCTTCATTTCGTTTGGCGCAGATAGAACCGGCGGAAGTCTCGTTTCGCTTTGTACTTCGTCGAAAATGAATTCCTTGCCTAACGAAGTGCGCTTAGTTTGTCAAATGTTGCGGTTGAGTTTATATGCGTTCCCGTCCTTTCTTCGACTCGTCTTCTTCAGGCAACCCTGCTCAGGGTTTTTCTTAACTTGTACTTTTAAATACACTTGTTTCAGCTTTTTTTTTAAATTTTCTTTTCTTTTTTGTCTGTACCATCTGTGAGATTAAATTAATGCTCTCCTCCGTATAGAACCAGCGGGAGTGTCCTCCCCTAAACTTTCTTGTAAACTTCCCCCAAAAGGTGCCGTTTCCCCTTCCCCCGCGCGGCTAAAAAAATTCGAACCTATTGTTACCCAGTATCCAATGGCTATCAGAAGGTTTTTCTTTATAGTGATTGAAAAATATCTAGGTAAAGAATCAAATTCAGAGAGATGCATACCGATTTTCCAATCTTACCGGCTCAAGGACAAACTGACGTAATTCGCTACTCCGTAATGAAATTCCGTTCCGTTCTTCCAGTACGCATGCGCGTGGAGATAACGGGTTCTCTTCAAAAGTAAATTATACAGACCGACAGACAGTCAACCCTCTGACGGATTTGGCCCAAAATTTAATACGGACCTACATTCGTGATGATAAAACTGTGTACCAAATTTTATTCATCTAGCTATTCAAGTTTTTGAGTTATAGTGTTCACATGACCGCGGGCAGACAGACTACCCGTGGACGGATTTTGTCCAAAATTTGATAAAAACCTACAAATTATGTGTCAAGTTCACATACCAAATTTCATCCCTGTATCTGTAATAGTTTTCGAGTTATCGTGCTCACAGACACACAGACAGACATAATTCCAAAATTGTGTTTTTCGGACTCAGGGAGGTCTAAAACGTGGAGATTCGTCAAAATCTCGAGTTCGAATTTTTTTTGGCGATTACAATACTTTCTCTTTGTGTACTTCGTATACGAGAAAGTAAAAATTGATACTGATCAACTTTGAGTGTTACTTCCATACTTACTTTACACTTACTTTTCAGGAAGACATTTTATTTTTGTATTAACAGAATGGACATATTTTATTTTGGTTTCGATAAATGCTCTTTATTCGAATTTAATTATCTTTCTTAATCCTTATTACAAAGTGAAATGAATAAAAATTGTGCATGTCGAAACGAATTCACGTGGTATTTATAACTTCAAAATTAAAATTGAAATCACCTGATTGCATCATTTTTCATGATTGCAACGGCAAAGCTTGGAAAAACAGCCACCAACAACAGCTTTTATCAGAATCCTGTTGGAATTTAGCCCGAATACCTGCTT
The DNA here is from genome assembly GCA_013235015.1 of Araneus ventricosus. Lineage (NCBI taxonomy): Eukaryota > Metazoa > Arthropoda > Arachnida > Araneae > Araneidae > Araneus > Araneus ventricosus. The sequence continues at coordinate 43,894 of BGPR01006946.1, forward strand.
TTATCACATAAGCTACAATGAGTGATTAGAATTGTTCACAACAAGTCAGGCAAATGGAGCAACAACTTGTTATTTCGCGTATCAGTCAACATGTATTATATTGTTACGAGCATAGAAAGTCGCTTCCCAGCAATGTTAGGGGTCTATTTTGGTACTCCCGGTTGGGTTGGGAGTTGGGGGGGGGTGCGCCCCGTAAACCCCCCACCCCACCCCAACCGGGGGTACAAGAATAGACCCCTTAGTCCTATGGTTGGGAAGAAAGTTTTACAAGGCTAAGCATGGAGTGACAACAGCGGCTCTTCCGGGACCCCTGACCTTGGCGACCATTTTGGCGACTTGGCGACAAATAGATGTTTCCGGAAAATGCAACCCTTTTCTCGTTATTTCTATTAGGAAAGGGAATACGCTTGAATACACGGGAAAACTCCATGTGACATCACGGCCTGTCGGAGAAAGTATATAAGAACCGCGCCTGGGTCAGAGGGGGTAGTGTGTTGATCCATTGGGAACGACTTTAGAGTTTCGTCTGCAGTGCGAGCTAGGAAGCTGGTGAGCTGAGCGCTATTGAAAATGCAGTTATTGTCGTTACTAGTTATTTGCTGACTGTTTGTGTTGCTAAATATCAAAGTGCTGAACTGTTAATACCCGTGAATTGTTGTCTGTTTACATTGGTAATCTGTGCAAGAACTATTGTTTCCTGTACCTGTGCTACGTGTTTTCCTGCATATTTCTAAATAAACCTTCATTCTCCATTATCCTGCGTGTTGGACTGTTTACACCATACACCCACAAAAAGACTTTTGCAACAATATTCTTCCTATAAGAACTGAATTGAACATCTAGACTATCTTTAGTCTTTTTTTTATTAACAATTTAGAACTGGCAACATTAACATTATTATTATCGAATCTATCGAGTTATCAATAAGGCGATGTATCAAATCTTCTGTGTCATGTTGTAAATATGTATATATCAGATAAAGTATTTTGAATGTGCGTGCTAAATGCAGAATGAATAGGTGTTTATAAAGTTAGGCCAATTCATTCATCCAAAATACGCGACCTGCTACCTCAAAATCACAACACTTATAAAATTATTTTACTGGAATTTCTGACTTTTCATTTTGAAGTTTATGTACCCAATGTAATTTGCAACGGAAAGGCGGCACAGTTGGAGCTAAGCCACTGCGTAAAATTAACGAATTGACAAAAAAGATAACAAAATTTAACCAGCGGGAGTGTTCTCCCCTAAACTTTCTCGTATACTTCCCCAAAAAAGTGCTGTTTCCCCTCCCTCCGCGTGGATAAAAAAATTCGAACCTATCGTAACCAGGGTCCAATGACTATCAGAAAATATTAAGGTAAAAAATCAAATTCGAAGAGATGCGTTCCGATTAAATGCATACCGATTTCTACTCTTTCTTCGCTCAAGGACAATCCTTCCGCGTGCACAGATTGCTACCAAGTACGCATACCCATGGAGAATCGGATGAAAAAAAAGCGTTAAGCAGGAGTCAATAAATATTGTGCACAGAAGATTGCGTCCAATACGCATGCGCGTGGAGATAGCGGACGCGTTGGAGATGCGCTTATACAGACCGACAGACAGTCAACCTTTTGACGGATTTGGCCCAAAATTTTATACGGACCTACATTCGTGACGATAAAACTGTGTACGAAATTTTATCCTTCTATCTATTCAAGTTTTTGAATTATAGCATTCGCATGACCGCGGACATACAGACAGACAGACTTCCCGCTGACGGATTTTATCCAAAATTTGATAGAAACCTACAAATTATGTTTAAAGACTACATATGAAATTTCATCCCTTTATCTCTAATAGTTTCCGAGTTATCGTGTTCACAGACACACACACACAGACACACAGACAGGGGCCGTTCAAATATTACATAAGCATGTTTTTGGTATTTTTGACCCCCCCTCCCCCCTTGTCAGCAAAAATAAGCAAATCGCAAACCCCCCTCTTATAATTACGTAAACTCCAAAATTGTGTTTTTCGGACTCAGGGAGGTCTAAAACGTGGAGATTCGTCAAAATCTCGAGTTCGAATTTTTTGACGATTACAATACTTTCTCTTTGTATACGAGAAAGTAAAAACACGAAAGTAAATAAATCGATTTATTTTATCAGGAAATGGCATCACCAGCACACAGCACATTTTTTGCAAAAAAAATTATGGGTTTGCTTATGTTTTCTACTGAGATATACGGGATGTTTCAGAAATACGGAGTAACTTGGCTAAATAATGAAGGTAGAATATCGCCATTTACACAGAAATGATGAGAATGAAATAGTTGGATTTTTTTTTTTTTTTTGACGTAGACTTACGTCTCTCCATAGTGGTGTGTCGGGAAAGAAAAAAATTATGACGCTTTTCGCGCTCAAGTTAAACGCTTATAGCTCCGCAACTAAATAACATAGAGAGTTGGTTTTAGTTTCATTTAACAGAGAAAGGTGGACATTGAAGATTGCAAAAAGAATTTTAGAATTTGGAATTCCGGTTTAGTCACAGTTGAGCTGCAAAGTTCGAAATCGTGTTC
>BGPR01006946.1:46556-63494 GCA_013235015.1 Araneus ventricosus
GTTTAGTCACAGTTGAGCTGCAAAGTTCGAAATCGTGTTCAAAATCAAAGTTGAAAGTTCGTTTCAATCATGAAACATTTTAATGACGTCATAGCAACCGATGCGCGCGCACGCAGACTATCCAACTACATTAGGCAATTCATTCATCGATCTTACGTTCACTCGAAATATTACGCCAGAATTGTTGAATTACGTCGAATTTTGTCCTAAAATTAAACGCTTATAGCTCCGCAACCAAATAACATAGAGAGTTGGATTTAGTTTCATTTAACAGAGAAAGGTGGACATTGAAGATTGCAAAAAGAATTTTAGAATTTGGAATTACGGTTTAGTCACAGTTGAGCTTTAAATTTCGTGAAAATCCCTAAAAACTCTGATGACGTCTCAGCGACCGATGCGAGAGCACGCAGACTATCCAAGTACATTAGGCAATTCATTCATCGATCTTACGTTTACGCGAAATATTACGCCAGAATTGTTGAATTACGTCGAATTTCGTCCTAAAATTAAACGCTTATAGCTCCGCAACCAAATAACATAGAGAGTTGGATTTAGTTTCATTTAACAGAGAAAGGTAGACATTGAAGATTGCAAAAAGAATTTTAAAATTTGGAATTACGTTTTAGTCGCAGTCGAGTTGCAAAGTTGGTGAAAATAACGAAAAAAGTTGATGACGTCACAGCGCCGTTAAACGCTTATAGATCCGCAACCAAGCAACGTAGAGAGTTGGTTTTAGTTTCATTTAACAGAGAAAAGTGGACGTTGAAGGCTGCAAAAAGAATTTTAGAATTTTTAATAACGGTTTAGTCACAGTCGAGCTGCAAAGTTGGTGAAAATCACGAAGAATTTTGATGACGTCACAACGACCGATGCTTGCGCACGCAGACTATCCAAGTACATTAGGCAATTCATTCATCGATCTTACGTTCAAACGAAATATTTTAATGACGGCACAGCGACCGATGGTCGCGCATGCAGACTATCCAAGTACATTAGGCAATTCATTCATCGATCTTACGTTCACGCGTAATATTACACCAGAATTGTTGAATTACGTCGAATTTCGTGCTAAAATTAAACGCTTATAGCTCCGCAACTAAATAACATAGAGAGTTGGTTTTAGTTTCATTTAACAGAGAAAGGTGGACATTGAAGATTGCAAAAAGAATTTTAGAGATTGGAATTACGGTTTAGTCACAGTCAAGTTGCGAAGTTGGTGAAAATCAAGAAGAATTTTACATAGATAGATTCACATAGTCACACTAGACTAATAGTCACTATAGAGTTAATAGTCACATAGAGCTACTTTAGTCACATAGAGCTACTTTAGTCACATAGAGCTACATTAGTCACATAGAACTACTTTAGTCATATAGAGCTACATTACTCATATAGAGCTACTTTAGTCATATAGAGCTACTTTAGTCACAGTTGAGTAAGATAAGTAAGTCTACGCCCCTCAATCCCAGCGGCCGTTTCGCAGGGACAGCCTACCGTCGAATTTCTTTTTTTTTAGTCACGAAAACAGAAATTGTTGCCAGCATTTCTGATGGTATGACAAAAAGTGAGCAATAGAAATGGTTCTTCGCCTGACGGCTGATATCCTGAATGGAGGACGTCACACTGAACATTTGTAAGCCGTTACTTCGACTAATGTCTTATCCTACGTAACGCATTGCTTCAACAACTGAAGAACATTTGTCGGTATAAATAGTAAACTATGCTGCTAATAAATTCTGGTTTGACTTCAAAAAAAATAATCGAATTCCATTTCCATCCTTTCTCTGCAAAATGAAACTTTATATTCATTCGTTCGCCAATTATGGATATTTAAAGTTGCTTCAGACTTCTGAATAAGGAGTAACTTTGCCCTGTAGTTTAAAGAATAGTTAACCTTTTGAAGCCATAATAGAAAGAACGAGAGACAACTTTAAATAATCGAGCCACTTGATAGCTTTTAATGTCGTTGCAGTGCTTTTTTACTTTCTCGTATACGAAGTATACAAAGAGAAAGTTTTGTAATCGTCAAAAAATTCGAACTCGAGATTTTGACGAATCTCCACGTTTTAGACCTCCCTCAGTCCGAAAAACACAATTTTTCAATCATGTCTGTCTGTGAACACGGTAACTCGAAAACTATTAGAGCTACGGGGGTGAAATTTGGTATGTGGTCTTTAAACATAATTTGCAGGATTCTATCAAATTTTGGACAAAATCCGTCAACGGGAAGTCTGTCTGTCTGTATGTCCGAAGTCATGTGAACACTATAACTGAAAAACTTGAATAGCTAGATGGATAAAATTTGGTACACAGTTTTATCGTCATGAATGTAGGTCCGTATAAAATTTTGGTCCAAATCCGTCAAAAAGAGGCGTTCAAATTGCATATTCAATTTTTTTTAATCCAATTCTCATGCGCATGCGTACTGGTAGCAATCTGTGCACGCGGAAGGATTACGTGACTTTGTCCTTGAGCCGGCAAGAGTTGAAATCGGTACGCATCTCTTTGAATTTGATTCTTTACCGAAATATTTTTTGATAGCCATTGGATCCTGGGTTACAGTAGGTTTGAATTTTTTTTATCCACGCGGGGGGAGGGGAAACATCACCTTTTTTGGGAAGTGTACGAGAAAGTTTAGGGGAGAACACTCCCGCTGGTTAATGTACGGATACAAGTAAAAATTAATTATTTTTACGGTTTCCATATAAATGAAGAAAATTAAATTATTTTTTTTATCTTCAAGAAACTTCATGACTTATAATACCATTTCATTTTACTAATACATGCAGTATGAATTTTTTATATTATGCCACAGTCGTCCTCATCCATAACACAATAGAATTTATGCATTTATGTTCTTCAAATCAAACGGTCGTAAAAAATTTCAGATAATTGACATTAATATCAACTTTATAGACCAGAAATTTGGTCACAAAAATGTGTGAATTTGCACTTTAAAGTTTCTAAAAAAGGAGTCTATATCGTACTTAGTGCATTTACTTATTTATGGAGTCAATTCGCAAGATCTCACAGTTCCAGTGGCAAACTTAAATACGTAGATCATCTGGTATCTGAGTGCACATTGTCTTTTTCTTTCTGTAAGATATTGTTGCACAAAATCTTACCGTGGGTGTACGGTGTAAACAGTCCAACACGCAGGATAATGGAGAATGAAGGTTTATTTACAAATATGCAGGAAAACACGTAGCACAGGTACAGGAAACAATAGTCCTTGCACAGATTACCAATGTAAATAGACAACAATTCACAGGTAATGACAGTTCAGCACTTTGATATCTAACAGCACAAACAGTCAGCAAATAACTAGTCACGACAATAACAGCTCAGCTCACCAGCTGATTAGCTCACACAGAGGGTAGAACTCCGAAGACGTTCACGCTTCAAAGTGAAGTAACCAGTCGATCAAAGACACTACCGTGATCCAAACGCGGTCTTATATACTCTCCCCGATAGGCCGTGACGTCACACAGAAGTTTCAGGAAAAACCTGGTTCTCGGCCCCTAATAGAAATATCGAGAAAAGGGTTGCATTTTCGGGAATCATCTATTTGTCGCCAAATCTCCAAAATGGTCGCCAAGGTCATGCGTGCCATAAGAGTCTCTGAGGTCACTCCATGCTTAACCTTGTAAAACTCTCTTCCCAACCATAAGACTTGCATTGCTGGGAAGCGACTTTCCATGATTGTAACAATATGCAAAAAATTTCAAAATTAAATTGGCTCAACGTTTTTGACATTTATTTACCATATAAGCACGGACCGACTCCATTAAACTTGGGCTAAATTTCGCGACTCAAGCATACATCTATATAGAAAAGTAAAATGTGCAAATTAAGCTTTCCATTAATCGTGAACGGAAAAAAAAATATTTCTATTATTTATTTTGAAGAACTGCACGAAAGAGCGTAATGTCAAACTTTTTTACAGATTCCACAGTTATATTGTTATGCGATTCAATTTTCTCGCGTGATCTATAATTTAAAAAGCCTCGCATTAAAGAATTATCAGAATCGAGAGATAAAAAATTCGGTACTTACGTATTAACGCCACCGAGGCTACAGATTTGGCGGTTTTTGTACTCACGTATTAACGCCAATTTGGCGGTTTTTAAGTGCCGCCAACGCCACCGCAGCTACAGATTTGGCGGTTTTAAACTGCCGCCAATTTGGTGGTTTTTGTAAACAAGATTGCTCTTTATTGGCGCATTACCGCCAATCTGTAGCCTCGGTGGCGTTAATACTTAAGTACCAAAAATTCATTTTGTGATAATATCTATTCTGTATTTAGTATCTATTCTGCAAAACAGATACCAAAAAGTTCCTGCGGGGTAGAACATTTTTAAAACTTTAAACATATACATGTCGGACCCTCTATTTAACGAACCTCTATTTTGCGAACATTTCCTTGGAACCAAGAACATTTTGCGAATTTCTTCGTGCAATAGCCTCCAAACAGCGAAGTGCATTCTCTATTTTACGAACTTTTTTTGAGATCCAATATTTTTTTCCTCCCTATTTCTCAAAATATTTCTGAACATTTCAAACTTATTCTTTCTTTTAACACATTTTGTGGTGATCAATGACCTTGAACTGGGTTTACCAGTCGCCTAAGGCTCCTTTCACATTATGCGGTTTAACCGTTACGGCTCAAAGTTGTTTATTTTCTTTGCCGTGTCATGTTTGCTTTCACACTTGACGATTTGCGCCGTCAGTATTTGAGTGCGGTTTCTAATTTCATAGCTGTTTCAGTATGGATAGGAAGCAAATAGCAGCAATATGGTCTTGCACCCATCGATCAAAAGAAACGAGACTTATAATCGCCTCACTTTTGGAAGAACAACGTGCAGATGAATGTCGGAATGTCTGTAGCATCTCTTGATGAATTCCAAAACCGAATAAAAAATTATACTCTGCGGCAAAATACTAACATTTGGAACTGCATTCAACCGACAAAAATGGTAGCTGTGACGCTGAAGTAACTGTGTTGCCTGTTAAATCACAGGTAGGGGTGAAACGTCCTCCCTCTGCTGTGACACGAAAGTTTGGAGAGCGGGTGCCAGCTCAGGTGTCGTCCTAGTCATGTGTCGTCCTAGTCATGTGACAGTGGTTCAAAATGACGCGGTGCGTCCTAAAATAGCCCTCGTGTTGCTTCAAAACGGAACGTCAATATAACTAAACAAAATCGCAAGTAACTGACACTTATTTTTACATCTTTATCGTTTGCGTTTAAAACATAAAGTGTTATAGTAAAAAAAGTGTAAAAAGCAATAGCGAAAGTGCGACTGTTTATTACTTAGCAAAAACTTATAGATTTTGTTTTTACCATAATTACATAAAATAAGTTCCTCCCTAGATATGGATTTTGAGGTTAGTGTAATAATTTTAGGCATTGCAAATGTATATTAATAACATATTACGTAAATCGATTATACATAAGTTGTGGAATATGGATTTCATTTGCCCGCAGGATTTTAAAAAAAACTAAACAACCCATTGCAAACAAATGTTATGAAAATTCCCTTCGACATATCACAGCTTTAAAATCATTTAACATGGTAAATAATCAGATATGCTTTAATCACTTTTTATGACGTTAAAATAGTATACCTTTTTCTTGAAAATTATATGCAAGATACCACGCATTGAAAAAAACTATAACGCAATGTTTTGATTTTGTATGTTTTTTCATTGTGGTTATATAAGCATAGCAGGGAAATTTCTGTGTGTTTGATGAACAATATTTTAAAACTCCTGTCTGTAAGTATTTAAAGTATAAATCACTCACCAAACATCTCTTTATATTGAGATGGGTTTTGACTATATCTTCTCAATTATTTAAAGTACACTCATGTGCAAAAAATCATGACATATTCATGTTTTAAATTTTCAAATCAAATCATAAAAAAATCGAAAACTTTAATGGAATCTCCGTAAAGAGTTCAAAATACTGAAGAATTCTATAAGACTGTCGGAATTACTTATGAAAGGTTAAAAGTTTCTTGAAATTGCGACTTCAGAAATAAAACATATGTTGTTATCTTAGAATTCAGTCATGATTATTAGACACTACTTTCCAGATTTTTATTAATTTACAAGAAATAGTATAATCGTTTCCAATACCTTATACATGGCCGTCTTATCCAATGGGCAAATTAGGCAGAAGAACAGTGCGCTATTGATCCAAGGGATCATAAAAACTTTCTATACTGATTTTGAATCAAAAATATTTATTTAATTGTAATTTTAAATATGTTATACAATTTTATATGTTATAATATGGTATAGAACCTAGTTAATAAAATAACCTAGGAGAATATAATGTTATCAAAACATTATAATGCTCCTGAATTATTTTTTTAGCTAGATATTTTGTTTGGGCGGCAAGCACTGTAAAATCTTAAGACGGCCCTGATCTTTTTTGCTGTATTGTTAAGAAAAGGCTTAAATTATCACACATTTCTCTGAAAGGCTTGACTGTTGCTCAAAGGTAGGCTTTGTGTTTTCGGATCAGGGTTGCCACCAAAATAGCAAATAAGGCCAAACTGGTTCTTAAGATAAGGCCAAACCGTTTTGGCAGATAAGGCCAAACCGTCTTGTGGGCAATATTAAACCGTTTTAAGATAAGGCTAAAACCGTTTTTTAAGATAAGGGCTAAACTGTCTTTAAAATATACAAACCCACCTTTAAGATAAGGCTAAAAACTGTCTTTAAGATAAGGCGTCAAACTGTCTTTAAGATAAGGCCAAACCGTCTTTAAGATAAGGCCAAACTATCTTTAAGATAAGGCCAAACCGTTCTTAAGATAAGGCCAAATTTGAAAATTTCTATTAAAGCGCACATTCCCTCCATTTGTTAATATATAAGAAATAACTATCCTTCGAGAAAAGGAATCAATACACTGTGGGTGGCTTACCAGTACACCCAGTGGCGAATCCAGGATTTGGGTCCGGGCTGAGGTCATAAAATTTTTTTATTGTAGCGACGAATGTCAAAACCTCATGGCTTATGTAAACCAAAACACTTTAATTTTCCAGACTTACTCACTCCACACAGAATTAATAATAATAGCCCAGATCTCGGTAACGCCTGTCGTCACTAAATAAAACTCGCGCCATAGCACGCGGAGACGTTGAACAGCATTATTTCATTGTTAGAGAAAATAAATTTCATTAATTTTAAATTTAAAAGCAATACTATTGCTCTACCTCAAATTTAATAGCTCTAAAATAGTAAAATAAAAAATTTTCTATCGATTGATATAAAATTTATCTCTTGCTATGATCAATAGTTTCCTGAGAGATTTAATTATATTAATCGTATATTTCAAATTAATTTCCGTTTTTAATAGAAAGTAGTAAATTACGCTCGGTTATATCATGCGCGTGATACAGTTTGGACGGTTATTGAATTATAGTGAAACGCTTCATGGCCACCCTCCGTTCCGAGAAAATTGGCCGTTCAGAGGGGGTGGCCGCTCTTAAAGTTGGTTTTCGTTACAATTACAAGATAATTGCTATAATACATAATAAAAAAGAGTCTGATTACATATTTCTTGTTTAAAATGAGTTTGAGATTTATCTAAAGAGAAAATAGTACTTTTATTTAATAATTTTTTTACATTTTTTTAAAAAAAGGATACACTCTAGACAGTTTTAAGTTTTACCCTTCTCGAAAAAAAAAACATTTTTTCAGTTCGTTTTTTCAGTTTAAAAGTAAATCTCAACCGATGGGTTTGTTAAATTGATGGGCGAACCTAATCTGGCGGCTGTCTAGAGGGTTGGGTGGTCGTTGCTAGGGATTATTTTAACATTAGGTCTATGGGGCCCAAAAATCCGTGCCACGAAAAAATTGGCTGTTATGAGGGTGGCCGCTATGCAGGTACGTCTGGAAGAGGTTTCACTGTAATTAAAAATTTTTAAATAACGAAAATACTCACACGGAATCTTGTTTTACTAAAAGGTTTTTGAATAAAGAAATATGTAACAAAAAAATATTTCCTGCCATAAAACAAAATGTCATTTTATTTGTTTTCAATCAATGCTAAACATTTGTCGAGAGAATAACAGTGACTCATTTTAAAATAATTGTTCGGTATCGGAGAGTCGATAGAAGAACGAAACCTGTGATATGTTTAAAGTTTGAAAGCCGTAATTGATATTAAAGCTGTACTGTTAGGAATACAGCCGACAGGTGGCGCTGCAGGTTGTAATAGTTATCTTCAGAATCCGATAAGAAATCTATAAACCGTCCTTGGCAAACACGAAAATGCCTAATTTGAATCGATTGTGATGATTGCAACGATTACTTGTAAATGACAGTTTATAGCTTTCCTCGAAATCTGAACTGTGGTTACAACGTACAGCGCCACTCCTGTCGGCAACATTTATAACTAATTTTGAAACTTTTGTATCAGATTTTACGGTTTTCAGATTAAGCATGTCACTGGTTTCGTTCTTCTATCGATCTCGTTGCCGAGTTATTTAATTTTAAATGAGGGAGTCCGTCCTTTTGTTGACACCCTGTATGTATTTAAACACGTCAGATTTGACGGGAAATCTCTCGAATGAAGAGGATTTGGTAACCTCGTCATACCATGACGGGTGATTTTCTAGTCTTAAAAAATGTCACTACATAACAAGCTTTCAATAATTTAATAAAAATCTAATGAAGTAGCTGAACAATGTTGTCGTCCGTGTCAACGTGATACAAGTACAAGCAGAACGACTGGAAAAGTAGGAAAATTGTTTCAGAAGGCAATGTTAATACCTTATTATGTATTTTTTTTAAAAGAAATTGAAATCAAACAGTTGTAGTGCTTTAAATAAAATGAAGAAATCTTGGTTTAGCTCTGAGGGAGGCTGCATCTCCATAGCCTCCCCTGATTCGCCCCTGAGTAGTCTGTTTTACACTCTGCGGGGCATCATAGTATTTAAATTACTGGCAATTTCAAGCAAAATATTGCTACTAAAAATGCATCTATAAATTTCGGATTGTCAAATAAGTAAAATGTCTCATGTTTACTGACTTTAGAATTGATGGTCATGTGTTCAAGCCAGATTCTTGAAGGTCCGCTGTGTTTAGGCATGGGTGCACCTGACGACCTTAACTTTTGAGATCGAGAAGCTGGTTTAGGTATCAAACCAGGATCACGTTTCAAAATGACGATTTCCGTTCTAAATGGCCTGTGTAAGGTCAATAGGGACATAACTCATTCTAAACAAGAGTAAGTTACGCTAATAACCGTTTTAAAGCAATGCGAAGGCTATTTTGGAAGGACTCGTCATTTTGAACTGTAGTCAGGCAGGACGAATACGTAAGTGATCTCATTTATTTCCCCAAAACGGACATCTACTAAGTTTTAGGTAATAAAACGTGTATTCAAGAAAAATGCATATTTTTCCAAGTTTCTATTATTAATGAAAAGAACAAGAATGAGTATATGGAAATAAATAATTTATGTGCTTTTGTATTTTTCTGAAGAACAAATCTTTGACTTCAGTATATTTTGTGTTAACTACGCTTATAAAAGGCAATGTTTGCGTGTTTCAGTGCGATGTCCAGACGAATCATCGCACTTTCAGCCATGAAATTCAGCACAGGCAGACGTACGGTGTCTCAATGCACCTCGAAGCCAGAATTTTAAAATTTAATTCAGAAAATTTTTTTTTACGCATGTTTTGTTTTGGGTCATTTTTGGCACGTTTACGGCTGTAGTATCTTTTCTAATGAGATCGTTGCGTCCTCCGCTGGTGTGGTGCGGAAGTTTGAAGAGGGTGCCAGCTGGGTGTCGTCCTCGTCATCTCGGACCGAGGTTCAAAGTTTCGAGGTCCATCCAAAATAACCCTCTTGTTGCTTCCAAACGGACGTTACTATAACAAAAAACTAAATTTTGCTGCTATCATTGAAAAAAAAACCAATAGAGAATGTCTTTAGAGGCAACAGGGCTATTGGACTCGTAATTTTCAAACAACGCTCTTAGATGATGAGTTGGTACCCCTCTCACCCACACACACAAAAAGCGGAGGGCGTTTGGCCCCAGCGTATGATATTTAGAGCCAGCAGGCCCAATACACGACGGATCTTCACGAATCGGGTTTCGACGGAACCTTCCGGCCCTGAAGACAACAACTTCGCCACCAGGCCACAACGGTCCTATTTGTGAACTGGAAGATGAATGAAATGAGATTACTCCATTGCTGAGATCGTTGTTACAGTCGCTTCTATTTAACTTAACTGTCTATATTTTGTAAAGATGGAAATTGTGAATCGAATTTGCACTCGCTTTCTCATATTCTTAGAGTTGTAAATTTATTAGTATTCTTGAGGAAAAAATTACGTTTTACATTTTGTTTCAATGTTTATATATTGGTACACTGGCAAAACCAGATACGCCGGTTCGATAATGTTTGCTCAGAACCGATCAGTACCTCAGCCCCAACCCCTGAACCAATTTCGATGATTTTTTTATTTCATATGAAGTTTAGACAAGTTCCAAATATGTCATCAGTGGTCGCCTGCCGTCCACCGTCCTCCATTTCTGAGAAAAGGCAGAAACTCTGTTTACTGAATATTCTCTATGGGGAAAACAATGAGACAGACTCCCCAGCGTCAACCAACGGACCGATTTTGACAATTTTACTTCCATATGGAAGCTTATGACGTCTAGATATGTCATCAATGCATTCGCCCGGCCGCCCACTGCCCTCCGTTTTGAGAAAATAGCAGAAACTGCTTCACTGAATATTCTCTACGGGGAAAACAATGACATTGTGTCCCCCACGTCAACCACTGACTGTTCTCGACCATTTTATTTCATTTGAAAAGCTTATGACGTCTAGATGTCATCAATGCATCGTTCGTCGTCCAATCGTCCTCCATTTCGGAGAAAATAGTAGAAACCTGTTTCCACTGAATATTCTACGGGAAAACAATGAGAGAAGTCCCCAAAGGTCAACCACTGGACTCGTTTCGACTATTTTACTTCATTTGAAAGTTTATGACGTTTGATATGTTTCATCATCAATGGTCGTCTGCCGTCCACTGCCCCTCCATTTCTGAGAAAAAATAGCAGAAACTCTTGCTTTACTCGAATATTTCACATGGGAAAAATAATGAGACAGTCCCCGTCAACCACTGGACTCGTTTCGACCATTTTATTTCATTTGAAAGTTTATGACGTCTAGATATGTCATCAATGGTCGTCTGCCGTCCACCGTCCTCCATTTCTGAGAAAAAAATAGAAACTCTTGCTTCACTGGAATATTCCTCTACGGGGAAAAATAATGCGACAGTCCCCAGAGTCAACCACTGGACCGGATTTCGACAATTTTATTTCATATTTAAGTTTATGACGTCTAAATATGTAATCAATGATCACCTGCCGCCCACCGCCTCCATTTTTCAGAAAAATCGCAAAAAACACTACTTCACTGTACATTCTTACGGGGAAAAAACAATGAGACAGTTCCCCAGCGTCAACCACTGGACCGATTTCGACAATTTTACTCATATGAAGCTTACATTATCTAGATATGCCATCAATGGTCGCCTGCCGCCCACCGCCCTCCATTTCCTGAGCAGAAAAATAGCAAAAACACTACTTCGCTGTACATGCTCTAAGGGGAAAAACAATGAGACAGTCCCCCAAAGGTCAATCACTGGACCCATTTCGACCATTTTATTTCATTTGAAAAGCTTATGATGTCTAGATATGCCATCTAGGCGTCTTCGCCGCCAATACACTCCCCATTTTCGAGATATATCGTAAAATAAACTTTGAAGAGTCCCAAGCCTCAATTCTCCAATTTATTTCACCAAGCTACCGTCTTACCGCCACGAAAACCCTCCTAGATAATCGACAAGCCTGGCAGTCGTTATGGAAACGAGATATTCCAATGCATTTTGGGGTGAAGGAAGGGTTTTATTTTATTTGGCGCAGATAGAACTGACGTTTCGTTTTGTAAATTTCGGAACGAATTCCTTGCCTAACGAAGTGCGCTTAGTTTGTCAAATGTTGCGGTTGATTTTCTGTCTGCTCTCCTCCTTTCTTCTGCTCGTTCATTGGAGGCAACCCTGTTCAGGGTTTCTTCTTAACTTCTACTTTAAATACACTTGTTTAAGCTTTTTTTTTAAAAAACTTCTTTTCTTTTTTGTCTTTTTACCATCTGTGAGATTAAATTTATGCTGTCCTCCCCGTATAGAACCATGTGGGAGTGTTCTCCTCAACTTTCTCGCATACTTCCAAAAGGTGCCGTATCCCCTTCCCCGCGCGGCTAAAAAAAATTGAACCTATTGTTACCCAGTATCCAATGGCTATCAGAAGGTTTTCATTATAGTGATTGAAAAAATATCTAGTAAAGAATCAAATTCAAAGAGATGCGTACCGGATTTTCCTCTCATCGGCTCAGAAGGACAAACTGACGTAATCTCTTACCCGTAATGAAATTCCGTTCCGTTCTTCCAGTACGCATGCACGTGGAGATACAGATTCTCTTAAAGTAAATTATACAGACCGACAGACAGTCAACCCTTTGACGGTTCCCAAAAATTTTATAATACGGATCCTCATTCATGACGATAAACTGTGTACCAAATTTTATTCATCTGCTATTCAAGTTTTTTGAGTTATAGTTGTTCACATGACCGCGAGGCACGAACAGATAGAAGACTTCCCATATGGACGGATTTTGTCCAAGTCCTGATAAAACCTAAAAATTATGTGTCAATTCACATACCAAATTTCATCCTGTAGCTCTAATAGTTTTTTGAAGTTATAGATGTTCTACAGACGGAACACAGACATAATTTAAAATTGTGTTTTTTTCGGACTCAGGGAGGTCTAAATGGTGGAATCCGTCTAAAAGCTCTCGAGTTCGAATTTTTACGTGATTAAATAGCTTTCTTTTGTATCTCACGTATACGAGAAAAAATTGATAACTGATCAGCTTTATTGTTACTTCCATACCCTTTTTACACTTTACTTTCAGGAAGACATTTTATTTTGTATAACCCCTTCTTGCATGATTTTTTTCTTATTGGTGAAAATAAATCAGGTGATATAAATCATGTTCTAAAATTAAAGGAAAAATGGTTAAAAAAAATCTGTTAGTATTTATAGTATAAATTTAGACAAACAAAACAATATGATGAAATTTCCATCATCATGCAAAAGTCAGATTAAACGCAAACTTTTTCAGAAATTGCTCTAAAAAATAACAGAAACATGTTACAAACCTTTCATCCATATCGCTTTTTACTTTCACGTATACAGAGAAAGTGTTAGAATCGATCAAAAAATTCGAACTCGAGATTTTGACGAATCTCCACGTTTTGTAGACTCCTGAGTCTGAACCAGTGGGAGTGGCCTCCCCTAAACTTTCTCGTATACTGCTCAAAATTGTCAATTTCCTCTGCGTGGATAAAAAAAAATCAGAACCTACTGTAATCAGAATCAGCAACGAATATCAGGGTTTTCATTGCAGATTATAGTGATTTGTAAAATATTTAAGTGAAAGAATCATATTAAAAGAGATGCCTATGATTAAAACTTGCAATAGTTTATTTTCCATCACACTCCAGCAGATCGCTATTATACGAGCGAGCGAAAGTCATAACAGGAGATAAACACATTAATCGAAAACTCCGTCTCAAGGACGTAATCCTCCCGCTCTAATACAGAGATAGCTAAAGTAGGCTGCTGGCGTGGAGATAGTTTTGAAAAAACGAAGGTTTAATAGTATAAGATTATACAAACCGACAGACAGTCAACCTGTGACGGTTGGCCCAAAATTTTGCACGGACCTACATTCATGACAGTAAAACTGTGTACCAAATTTCATCGATCTGGTTTTCAGCTTTAGAGGTTATATAAGCCTCGCATGACCTCGAACATACGAGACAGACAGACTTCCCGTGGACATTTTGTCCAAAAGTTGAGTAGAAACCTACAAATTATGTTTCAAGTTTACATACCAAATTTCTATCCCTTTATCTCCTAGTGTATTTTTTCGAGTTATCGTTTCACGAACACACACAGAATTGACGAAGCACACATTTACACAGACAGATGCTAATTCCAAAATTGTGTGTTTTTCGACCTGTGAATTCTAAAATGTGGAGAATTCGTCAAATCTCGAGGTTCGAATTTTTTGACGATTACAATACTTCTCTTTGTATACTTCGTATGAAAAAGTAAAACACAATTTGGAATTATGTCGTTGTGTATGATGTTGTAACTATAACGAAAACATACAGAGCTACGAGATGAGGAAATTTATATGCGGTCTTAAATAATTTGGTAGTTTCACAAATTTTGGCATCAATCCGCAAGGAAAAGCTTGTCTGTCGTATTCAGGTCCGCGATCGCTATAATAAAACTTAAAAGCCAGATGGAATAAAATTTTATACACAGTTTTATCGTTATGTGAGGTCCTCTAATTGGGCCAAACCTAAGGTACGTCTTCGTCTATCATCGCATACTTTTCGTAACTGAAACAACTCCCTGCGCATTTCACTGGTGAATGCTTTGTGCAAAAGGAGCTCCAAACTTGAGCAGTGTTTGCCAAAAAACCTACCTTGGAGCGATTTTGTAAGGAAGCAAACATACAGGGAGTCTCGCTAGGTCCTGCTGCGCAAAAGAAAAGTGCGCAGGGGATTTAATTTTGTTTTTATCCTTCAAACCACGTGTGGTTCCAACTTTCGTTTACTTGCGACGGAAGTTTATTTGACCTCTTTATTATTCTAGTTTTCTACATGTGTTAGAGAGCTACGAGAAAGTTTAGGGAGACACCCCGCTGGTTAAACAATAGAAATCAAATATAATAAAACAAAATTAAAGCAGAAATCACACCTTTATTGCGCACAAAAAACAGCGGAATGACAACTCAAGCTCGTCTTCCATCTGATAGTGACACTCTGTCTTATTTTGACAGCATGTTTCTTTATGCAATGGACATTAAAAGATTATCAGCACGATCAACTAAAAGTGAACTCTAGTTCTTTTATATAATTTTGTGATATCCAATGTTATGATGGAAATTTCCACCATCATGCAAAGTTAGATTAAACGCAAACTTTTTTCAAAATTGCTCAAAATAACAGAAAACATGTTACAAACCTTTCATCCACATCACTCTTTTAGCATGAAACTCAAATATAATAAACAAAATTAAAAACGAAATCATACGTTTATCGTAACTACAACACATAAGCGGAATGACAACTTCAAGCTCGTTTTACTGGATAGTGACACTTGCTTATTTTTGACAGACTATGTTTCTTTTATGTAATGGACATTAAAAGGTATCCAGACATCAACAAAGTGAACTTGTTCTTTAATATACTTTTGGACATTCAATGTTGATGAATTTCCACCATCATGCAAAGTTAGATTAAACGCAACTTTTCAGAAATTGCTCTAAAAAATAACAGAAACATGTTACAAACCTTTCATCCACATCACTTTTTTAGCAATAGAAACTCAAATATAATAAACAAAATTAAAAAACGGAAATCATACGTTTATCGCAAGCTACAACACAAAAGCGGAATGACAACTTAGCTCGTTTCACTGATAGTGACACTTGCTTATTTTTTGACAGCTATGTTTCTTTTGCAATGGACATTAAAAAGGTATCCAGACACGATCAACTTAAAGTGAACTTGTTCTTTTATATAATTTTGGGGCATTCAATGTTATGATGGAAATTTCCACCATCATGCAAAGTTAGATTAAACGCAAACTTTTTCAGAAATTGCTCTAAAAATAACAGAAACACTTGTTACAAACCTTTCATCCACATCACTTTTTTAGCAATAGAAACTCAAATATAATAAACAAAATTAAAGCAAATCATACGTTTATCAACTACAACAAACAGCGGAATGACAACTTCAAGCTCGTTTTACTGATAGTGACACTTATGTATTTTTGACACTATATTTCTTTATGCAATGGTCATTAAAAGGTATCAGACACGATCAACTTAAAGTGAACTTGTTCTTTTATATAATTTTTTGGGCATTCAATGTTATGATGGAAATTTCCACCATCATGCAAAGAAGGGTTAACAGAGTGGACATATTTTATTTTGGTTTCGATAAGCGTTCTTTATTCGAATTTAAGTACCTTTCTTAATCCTTATTCCAAAGTGAAGTGAATAAAAATTGTGCATGTCGAAACGAATTCACGTGGTGTTTCTAACTTCAAAATTAAAATTGAAATCGTCTACTGCATTATTTTTCAAGATTGCAACTCCAAAGCTTGGAAAAACAGTCACCAACAACAGCTTTTATCAGAATCCTGTTGGAATTTAGCCCGAATACCTGCTTTTATCACGCAGCTGCATTGAGTGATTAGAATTGTTCACAACAAGTCATGCAAATGGAGCAACAACTTGTTATTTCGCGTATCAGTCAACATGTAATATATTTACAGAACGGAGTCAGCTTCCCAGCAATGTTGGTCTATAGGGGAAGAGAGTTTTATTCAAAGTTAAGCATGGGTGACGGGCAGCGGCGTTCGAGATCCCTGACCTTGACGACCATTTGGCGACTTGGCGACCTCGGCGACAAATAGAGTTCCAGAAAATGCAACCCTTTTCTCGATATTTCTATTAGAAAGGAATACGCTTGAATATGCGAAAACCCATGTGACGTCACGGCCGAGGAGAAAGTATAAGAACCGCGCCTGGATCAGAGGGGTAGTGTGTTGATCCATTGGGAACGACTTTAGAGTTTCTTCTGCGTGCGAGACTAGGAAGCCGGTGAGCTTGAGCGCTGTTGAAAGTGTAGAGTCGTGACTAGTTATTTGCGACTGTTTGTGTTGTTAAATTACAAGTGCTGCACTGTTATTACTCAGATGTGAAATTGTTGAGTTAGGGTCTAGAAAGAACTATAGGCTTGTATTTAAAGTATGTAAGC
>BGPR01006947.1:0-75416 GCA_013235015.1 Araneus ventricosus
GAAGAATTTGTGAACTGCTTTATCGCGTTTTGCGTTCAATCTTTAGTACTTTTATAGCGTTGCAGATAAACTTCCCTTCCGTATTTCATAGGAAATAAATATCGATGTTGAAAAATTCGGTCTGAAGCAACTTTCACATGGATTGATCGACATATGGTGGTGTCTGTTTATCGTGCTGGTTAGAATCTCTCGGATATTTACTTATAACTCAAGTTCACAAACGGCTAGTTATAACTTAATAATTACAAATAGCAGACGATTTCTTTTGTTTAGAAAGAATCATTAAAAGGATTGTTCGGATTTCAGGAAATTCGAATTATCCAGAAAATTCGGTAAAATACTCTTCATTTACCAAATGCAGTAGATTATTGACTTTAGGATATCCGTGAAAGAGTAAGGAAAGAGCTAGCTGTGATTCGCATCGCCAAGCAGATTTATTTCCTTGGTTCAAAAGAAAATAACCGATTTTGTTTCGATTGATTAACGTGCTGTATTCAGTCTTAAATACCAATTCAAATAATACTTCTAATTAGGAATAAATATTAGCTTTGTTTCCGATTCCTAATTGATATTTTCATTAATTTTTTAATAAAAACTTTTCAGCAGATTAAAAAAAGATGTTCGGTTTATCCGAAAATTCGGATTCCCGAGGTTCCACTATACAAGTTAAGATATTGTAAAGTAAAAATCTTTGTGTTTACTTACAAGGACATTCACTTATGTTCCTTTGAACTGCGAATTCTCTAAATTTAGAAACAAATTCTAAGCAATGATTTCAAATATAGTTAAAAATGAACCGGTATTTTAAATTTGAAAAATATTTGTAACAATATGTAACTATTTTATGCCAAGGTTGAAAGTTGAATTTTGCTTAAACAAAACAATAGTCGCTAAGTAGCGATCTAGAAATCAATCTGCGTGAATTTTAATTTAAGCAATATGTTCTTAGACGTTAAATAAAGAAATGAACAAGTTTATATAAAAGTAATTTCATTTTTGATTGCGGTAATATGCATGGGGAACTAGCTTGAAACCTAACCTAGAACCTAAACCTCAGGTTAACCTCTGAATTGGTTAGTTATTTTACCAGAAGTGTTAACAAAAAAAGCATATATATTTGTTGTATAGATTCTCGCTTCTGTTCATCGGGGGTTAAAATAAACTTTAAATAAATTTTCAAAGAAAGACCCGGATAGAAAGCATTTTAGTGACAAGGACAAGCTACGCCATCTGTTGAAAAATATTGATAGTATTGTTAAGAGAATTAAAGATATGGGCAAATCTGGAAAGAAAGGGAGAAAATATCGATGCCCATACAGCGTTACAGGCAAACCAGTTAGGACCAACTTTGGTTATCCCGTACAAAGAACAGCCAAACCAATTAAAGTGTTAAGGAATATATAAATAGGAGAAAGACTTATTAGCTAGATAAAGAAATAATATTTACATAATGAGTCCCAGATAAATGACCTATTTAAGTACTAATGATTAAAATATATTGATACATTATAAATAAACAGTATGAAAAGAATATCCTACAATCAGAGAGTACCACAAGTCAATTTAGAGATTGCAGTGATTTCCACCACGCAGTTAACAACAGACAACAAAATGCTCGATCGAATTTTTCTTTACATTTATCTAACCAAACCAGATAGCAATTTTAGTTTGCAGCAATCTTGCTCTGCAAACCTACAAGCTTGCAGCAAGTTTGTCACGGCAAGAGTGCAAGCTTGAAACAAGTTAGTCACCATGAGTCGAACTTGCAGCAAGCTTGCTGCGTCAATCTCATTGCAAACTATAGCGAAAACAGAGCAGGAACACAAACCTCGGATTCGAGCCCCCAACAGCCCCCTCGATATCCAGTCGCCCTAGCCACTCAGCCAGCTGAACTCTGAGGGGGAAGATAGATTGTGCTAATAGATCGGTGCTTCTACACGTTTTATTTTAAACTGTTTTCTTGATTTCATTAATTATTTAGATTTTGAGTTGAGAATAAGATATGATGTCAAAGAGATGGCGATTTTCGCTAATAATTACGTTTTGCTAATAGAGTAAATTATGAAATTAAGGTTCAAAAATTATTACTTTTAAAAATATGTGATAAAATGTAAGTTATTATTTTTCAACAAACATTGACTGTTTTTTAGGTTTAATTTTGTTTAAGAACGTTAAAACTTCAACATTAAGAAAAAGAGATATATAGTTTTCTTTAAAGTGCGGGTTTCATATTTAGTAAAAAGATGGAGAATTTTTCAAAGTTTTTATAAAAAGACATAGTTAGTTTTTTACAATTTATCATTGATTTATTGAATTAATAAAAAGGACGGTCTAGGAGATGCTATTGAAAAGCGGATATTTTTTAAAACAGAGACAAAGATCAAAATAAGAGATATACAACTGAATCAAAGTCGTGGTGTGTAAGTGTGATGTATCAACTTTGCAGCAAACTTGTTTTGCAAGTGGGTTGGTCGATTATGCTTTGCTACTTTGCAGGCAGTTTGCTGCAAAGTTGCTTCATCAAGTTTGTCATGACAAGCTAATATCAAGAAAAATCACACTTGCTGAAAGTGTGCGCGCTGTCTGGGAATGAGTCAAGATTTTCCACACCGAGTTGTCTTTCATCATGGATGACGCATTTCGGAAGAGCTGTTGTAATTAACTAGGATTTTCATAAAAAATCGAGAAAATTCGAAGTGTTTCAAGATAAAACTAAGATACTGAAAGCTTTGAGACAATTTTTGCAAAAAATTACCCAACAGTAAGATAGTCTTGTAACGCGGCAAACTGTTACCTCTTCTGAGAGCTTTCACTCGTTTGTAATTATGTATTGACTGCCGTTAGTGCCAAGAATGAATAAAAGCATTAGCTTTAAAAATATCAATGGTTTGCAATTGAAGAAAACCAGTGAATTTTAAAGAAATGAATTTATGACAACTTGAAACTATATCTACCATGAAAGATTAAGCAAAATTAAATGAATCCAGTTTCTTATAATTTACCAAATATGCTTATATCTTATACTAGCAGTACCCTCACGGCGTTGCCTGTGATATCCTGAATTTCAACAATTTTTTTTAGAAACAGCCTACAATCTTTATCTTCAGGTTTAAACTTTGAAGCCACATTATGTAAATAGCTCCTTGAGGTCGTATTTCTTTTTTTTTCAGTTTCAGCGAAAGTACATTCAGGATGAACATGTCTTCTGAAACTAAAGATATCAGCCTTTACACTCAACTATCAAAAAGTATAAAAACAAACAAATTGAAACCATGATCTGTAGGCGCGAAGACGGTCAGTACGATCGTACTGCAAAATCTCGCTGAAAGCAAAGGGATAATGACGTCACGTAGTTATGACGAAATGAATGCTGGGAATGGAACACCGCGACCTTGGTTACGAGGAATCACGGAGGGAAATATGGAGCGAAAATATTTTTACACTTCGGAAAAAAATTAATTCAAATTCAACCATAAAAGATATTTTAATCGTTCTTGTTTTAGATCGGGGTGGGGATATTCAATTCAATACCTCAAAAAAATGAATCATTAAAACGTCGGATGCAAGAATTTAAGAATTCAAAGTTAAAAATAATAGCAAAAAGTGACTATTATTTAACATTTTTTCAAAATTCAGTAAATTACGTTTGAAGCTCAAAACAAACTTCATTAGAAAGTAAATTGTTTGTTCCCTCCGCTAGTGTATTGATTGTTCTTCAACTATGATTAGAAAAGATAGTACAGCCGTAAACGTGCCGAAAATGACCCAAAAATTGAGTTACTATTACGACTACCTGTGTGCCAAATTTCATAGCTGTAAGTGATACAGCTTTGTCTAGACATCGCGCGCGCACGCACACACATAAACATTGCTTTTATAAGTATAGATTCTACGAAATGACTTAGAATCTGAACATGAAATAATCCTTTCGAAAATCCCAATTTATATCGAGAGTGCACCGGTCGATGAAGTGTTAAGATTAGTTACTGCCTACTCATTGCATTTTAGTACCCTTCGGTATCTTACAATGTTTGCTTTAGGTGATTCCTGAAGAATCTATTATGTTTACGAGAAATTAACTGCTCGTAAAAAGAGGCGTAAAATTTACAAGCATGTACTAAGAACAAATAACCTACTTGCTCCTAATTATGAAGCACAGGGTGAAACACGACGTGTTGAAAACTTTTAAATGCTTGCTTCGAGCTTTTTTCAATAAACACTCATCCAAATGATTAAGATTTTGAGCTTTCCAGTCGGTAAGTAACGACTACACTTTACCAAGTTGTTTCTTTATTAGATCTTTCTATTCATTTTATAGAAAGCAAATTTGGAATTACTTTTGATCTTTCCATCATTCAGTATTGTCGTTAAACAGGTGATAAAGAGGAAGAAAACAGTTAAAATAAATTCATTTTTTGTCTGTTTTAAACCTAACATAATAAAACTGGCATTTATGCATTTAATGGATTTCAGAGAATTCAACTCTTATGCACTTTTCTCGGCAAACACTGATTGAATATAATTAAACTATTAATCCATTCTGATGCAAGAAAGAATGAAAACCGTTCGAATATTCCATGAAGGCTTTAAAGAAAATTGATTTCTTATACACTTTTATTTAATATGACTAGTTTCATGTTTGTAACGATGGAATTTTGTTATCAAATTTTCACTCCCGGTCTGATGTTCAAGGCGATTATAAAAAAAATGCCGATATATGATCCCCTTACGAGCATGCTGGCCGAGGGAACGGAATAAAATTTTAAAAGCAGGAACTATACGGTATGTGCTCAAGGCTGATGGGGAAAACTATAGTCCATGTCTCACAGTTACGGCTACATTGACTAAATTTCGAAATTTTCAAATGGTAACACATATTTTATTCTACAGAAACGGGTTAGGTTAACGTCCCGTTTTGAAGCAACACGAGGGCTATTTAGGGACGGACCTCGCAATTTTGAACCGCGCGGATGAATTTTGGGGGCGACACCTGAGCTGGAGCCCCCACTCCAAGCTTCCGCGTCATACCAACAGGAGGGCGTTTGGCTACTGCGTATGATTTGGCGTGCAGCAGGCCCCATACACGGCGGATCTTCGGTGGAGTCGGGCTTCGAGCCTGCGACCCTCCGGTCCCGGGGTCGAGACCTTACCACTAGGCCACCGCGGCCTCTTTAAGGAAACGGGATCTTCACAGTAATAAAACTTAAAATGGATTTGGAACGGTATTTTTAGCTCGAAAAATGGCGGCACTAGGATGAGACGAAGAAAACTGTGAAAATCAAAACACGAATTGGTTTATTGTTCACCAGAACACGAATTGCTTTTCCATTGATGTCATAGTCCACTCGTACAGTCCAATTAAACTCGGAAACTAAAAATTATTTGCTGAAAAGCCTTCTTGTAATTTGAGAGCAGTCTACGAATATTTTTCTCTTAAAGGCAATTTACGTTAGAGAGTAGTCTAGATAATGTGGGTAACATGAATCTTGTGAAATTGATCGAATGTATTTTTCATCACTTTCTTAACTATCAAAGAAAAGCAGTAATGTGTTTGGTTGTATGCTTCAAATAATATTAAGCATGAACAACTAATCGGTTGCAGGATGTTCTAGGTTAAAAAAATAGATTTATAGGTCAATTAAATCTGTACCTCTCAAATTACCTTTTCCGCTTCACAATGGTAAAATAATTATTATCTTCCATTTCAAAACATTTGGGTCTTAAACAATTCAATGTTTTTGAATGATAAGAGAAACAAATCCATATCTGATGTACATTTTTTTTGTAACTTCAGGATATTCATGGCAGGCCGAGCACCGTCTTCGATTACGTTATCTTCGGAGAAGGTTTTCTAAAATAATCGCTCTGATGTTTTTAATGTAAAATATAATGAATAACGGATTTTTTCTTTTCCAAAAAATAAACTTTCTGGTAGTAGTGTATGTTAGAATTTCGAGTGTTTTTCAGATGTAACAGTGTAAAAAGGTTGCGTCTTACGCCTATCAATTATTTTTTGCGTGAAAAAGTTATAAATGATGAAATTCTAGACGAAGAAAGTAGTGTGAAAATTTTCATGCCCCAATCTCGTCTCTTGGCAAAGTCTTCGGATTAATTACACTTAAAGAAGTATTGTCAGATGTCTGATCCTGTTTTTTTTTAAATTTTGACAGCAATTACTCAACAATTATATTGACAAAGACAATATTCAAAAGACTAGCATAATAGACACATAAATTTTGAAAACATTGCCATCCTAATATTTCCTTCTAATAATAGTAATATTTTCACAAAAGATGTCAGTGTGATAACAACTTAATTAAATTTATCGAATAAACTAACCAACAAAATACCAAGTACTTCCTATTTTAAATCCATTCAAGGAATGAAAAATTCAATCAAACTACTTTCAGTAACTGCTTGTCCATTTTGGGATATATTCATTATGAATAAAGTGCACTAAAAAATTCTTTTTGAATTACTAGAATTTCCAATCTTTGACCTTTGAAAACATTTTATGCTGGATTTAATCCAGAATTAAATCGACGACAGAAGTGGAAATGATGAACCAATAAGTTAATGATTTTTTTGTGCCAAAAACCTAGAAGCCAGTTACTAGTCTCATCACGTCTTTTTGTACTTACCTTTTTCTATTAGAGAAAATCATTTCGACGGAGAATTCTTTCTGCTATTAATTATCCTCTATGCTAAATTTTCTTGAAAAGAACAATGGAAGGAGGAAAGTTAACAAAAGAAGGCTCTTTGCTCTTTTTCTGAAATGAAGCGCCAATCGATTTCTTTTCCAAAATTAATTTGAAAGCAGATGAAGGATAAGTATCGGAGGATTAAAAATTTTATACTTTTGAATTTATGAATACCTTAATATTTCTGCTGTATTCCTCTTTTTTGTGCTATATGAAGGTGTGTTTTGCTTTTTTGTGTAGTATGAATAAATTGTGTTCTTGTGCTTTATGAATAAGTGGTGTTCTTTCCTATACTATATGAATAAATTGTGTTCTTTCTTGTGCTATATGAATAAATTGTGTTCCTTCTTGTGTTATATGAATAAGTTGTGTTACTTCTTGTGCTATATGAAGGAAATGTGTTCTTTTATTGCTATAGGAATAAGCAGTATTTTTTTATATGCTGTGTGAATAAGTTGTGTTATTCTTTCTCCTGTTATATGAATAATAATTCTTCTTGGAAAAAACAATTTTTAATTTTTATTATATACCCTGGTATAAATTCATGCTCATATGATACATGGCAAGTACGTTACGTTAATTTAAATTTGGAATTTACTGTGCAAATTGGATTTGTTGCTTATAATGTTAAGAGCAATTACTTTGGAGCAATTATTGTTTGATTTATATTTTCTTTCGTAATAGTTCTCACATTAGAATTTATCTATTTTTATTATTTTTAATTTTTATCTAATTTATTAATATCGTTTTAAATTTACATTAGTATCATAAATGTGAGATCAATTTAAATTGAATTGATTTTTATTATTATAAATATCCTGTTTTTTCACCTAAATTTTTTATTAGATATCTCTTCACTTTTTATAAATTAGTCAACAAATATGTTCACTAGCATATTAAAGAAACTTTTATGTTTAAAAGATATCAGTATACAATAAATTTTAAAAACATAATTTTTTTACAATTTGTGATTTTAATATCTCTACTTTATTCAGTGAATAAAACATTTTCCCTTAAATGATTCATTTCTTCAAGTTAAACAAAGTTTTCGCTAAACGCAAAGGTGTCAAACTGACATGCTGGCATAGACTAAATGAATCAGTTGTTTTATGTGGTTTCGCAAAGAGAAGTGAAACAATTAAATTTTTATAGGAACGCAGGTTTTTTTCGAAAATGCAGTATAAAAAAAAGGTAAAGTTAATTCCTTTTTCCTGACATTTGACATCTCTTCTTGGCTAGCTCTTTTCCTACTTAGAGGGATATCTTGCCAGCAATTATTAAATTCAAAATTTACCATAGGTGAATGCCAGTAACGTTGGATCAGACAGGAGATTTATTTCCTTTCATAATTCAAAGTAATTGTTCGTACCGATAAGTTCTTCCAAACATGGAAATAAATTCATATGCCAATTTCCGGGTGCTTTCAAACTTGGTTGGCAAATATTTGCAAATTTCAGTTCAGCCAACTTCACTGATTTTTGCCTTTAAATCTGAGCGGCATTGGACTCGATTACTTCGTTCGCTGCAACACAACTAGTAATCGGTCGCTGTCGAATGTAGTGGTTTTGTAATTATATGTATACTAAGGAATTAATAATTATATGTAAGACTATTAATAATTATATGTATACTAAGAAATTTTGAAAATTAAGCTACGAAATTTTAATTAAAAAAATTTTGTTTCATATTGCTTACCGAGGCAGAAAATGCTAGTTTTGTGCCACAAGTTTGACACCGTTGAGCTAAATGTAAGCACAGCATCATAGCATCCCATAAAATATAAATCATGACGGGAAACATGTAGTTACATGCCAGATGACATGGAAAGC
The DNA here is from genome assembly GCA_013235015.1 of Araneus ventricosus. NCBI lineage: Eukaryota > Metazoa > Arthropoda > Arachnida > Araneae > Araneidae > Araneus > Araneus ventricosus. The sequence continues at coordinate 8,531 of BGPR01006947.1, forward strand.
TACGTTTGTCACGTGACTTTGAAGTAACAAAAATGAACTCTTATATATGTACTAATAAAATTTATGTAAGTCATACTTTTTATGACGTTATGTAATTATCGGCTCAATTGTTTTATTCAAGAAACCATTTAACAAATGTTTTTATTCCATTAAAATATTAATAAAGTTGTTTTTCAAGCAGTTTATTTATTCTTTCATCATTTTTTACATGTTTAAGTAACTTAACTTATTTCATGTTGGTAAAGATGAAATTTTATATTCGAAGATTCATTCGTTTTTTGATGTGCTAGAGCAGATGTTCCCAACCTGTGGTACGCGTACCTCTGGGGTCCGCGATGGAATACGTGAACATAAAGTCGGCAATGGCGGACACAAGAGATCAAAAGTGATTAACATAAGGGTGAACAAATACTATTGTAAAAATGGAATAAAATGTTAAATCAAAAATAAGTACTGCAAATGCTATTAATTCGAATCATTTGACTCTTAAGCTTGCTTAAGCCCTTAATATTATTTATAAAAGCTTCTTTACATAGAATAGTGGTTGGGGAGGAGGGGTGTATGACAATAGGGGATACGCTAAAATAAAAATACTCATCATGGGGTACGCGAGGGAAAAACGGTACTGCTAGAGTTTCGAAATTTTGTACACTTATGCAAGCTCAATAACAGTTCACTATTCAAATATTTTTAGAATTTAATAATAAGTTAATTTATAAATTTAATTAGTTTTAAAACATTTTTGACGTCGAATAGTAGTGAACTGAGAATTTCATGGATTTCATAATATTTTAAATAATAATTAATAATACCTAATAATAAATAATAAAAATAATGAATATATTCCATAATATTTAAAATAATGAATTATAAATTAAAGATAAAAAGTAGAAAATTCAAATAAAAAATATTTACTTTTTAGTTTATTAATAAATGTGTGTATTTAAAACTGTTTTTATTAAAACTTTTATCCATGACAAAATTACCCCCCTCCTATTAAAAAACACTAAACTACCAACATTAACTTTTGTTTTTAAATTAGAAAGGTGGAATTTTTCCTTTATTTCCCCCTCTGTACATCTCCTCGCCTGATGGGATCTAATCACTGGGATAATTTATACACTAAAACTAAACTAACCTAATCACTTCAGAACTTAAGAGCTTGTATCACTTCAGAGTTTGGCACTTCTTTTCGTCTAAATTCACCTCTCGTGTATTTTTCTAACTCAATCTGAAAGCAAAGAAAAGGTTGTTTCCTAAAGAATCAGTTAATTTTCTTTCAGCCGAAACACTTTATTTCTTCGAAGTCTATTCGCTTAGGTTTTAGGTTCAACTAACTGTGAAATTCACTGCCATTGCTGAATATCTTCTAGAAGCAAGTCCCGAATGGTTCTGCAGAATTATTCGTTTCATTGGATAGCATTACTTTTCCCTCCCGTTGGTCTTCATTTGTCTTGAAGAGAACGGAATTCTTTTATTTTTTTCTTCTTCTTCCTCAGGAAGATGATAGCATAACAATCATAATGATGAAAGGGACCCTAAGCTTGGAAAATGGATGATTCGTGAAAATAGCAGTAGCTAGAAATGAGGCACAAAAGGTAGAATTTCAATAGTGAATTGTTGCTGAACTGTTGATTTTGTATTTTCAGCACATGCAAGTAGTGACTTCACCGATTAAGTGTTTTTTAAAAATTCCGTTTAACTATTTAAGAAGGTTATAAATAGGTTACAGCCTAGCAAGTTAAAAAAATCTAATTTTAGACTTCTTTTTGTTTATGAAGGATACATAGAAAAATATTCTACATCAAAGGTTTTGATGAATTTCGGCGATTTACACTACATTGGGTAAAAAAAAGGAAATACGTCTTTGTGTCTGTCTGTCTGCAAGATTTTATGTAAACAACGCAACTCAAAAGCGAAGCGAGCTAGATGAATGCAATTTGACATACATTCCTTGCACCAAAATTGTGGTTCGACATTGAATTTCAGACCAAATCTGTGTATATGTAACGGGTCCCATGTCCATCCATCAGGTTCGGTTGCTGTAATAGCATCAGGTACGGGGGAATGAGGCTTCGTTCTGTATAGGTAACGGGCAACTTTCCAAAATACAATAACATACTTGCTTCTTTGTATTATGAAACTACACTAAAAAGGACCAAAATTGTTGAGATATCTTATTACACGTGTTTCCATTTACACTGAATGAAAATATTATGTACTCTTTTAATTATTGTATTTATTTGCTTCCACGCTGTCACTCAAAGTCAAAGAAAATATTCATTGTATTTTTATTTACAGCGTGCATTTATATCTTCATTACCGTGATTTTCATTGAAAATATTAAACACACTTATCATGAGCAAGTTATTGTGACAAGAATTAAAAATCAGTGGTTTGAGCAAAAACTGCGAAATAGCAAGACATTAAAATTGGCGTTAAGATTTTTTTGAATAGATGAATTTTTTACAAAATATCATATGAAACGTTTTCTTTGAGGAATATTTTAAGAAATCATCTACAGACTATATCAAAATTGTGAAATCAAAAACTAATAGAGGCAAACACTCAAAGGAAAAAATATTTCTGGATTTCCTTAGAGTTTTTTTATTAATGCGAATCGAAAATATTTAGTTACATAATTCCTAGGCAAAATATTTTTTAATTGAGCAGTATAAGGGCCATGCGTGTATGAAAGTATACAATAAAAATAAGGGCAGTACGTATGCAACTATTTTTAGAAATAGTTCTCATCCCTAAGTTTAGAAATCGGAATTAAAAACAACCATTCGATATGCAATTTTTGTTCTTATAGAGATTTTACCATGATAAGTACTTGGCCACATGCCTTCATTGTTGAATTCAATAAAACCAACTAAATAAGAGCGTAATTATTTCAAAATCATTTTTTCAAATTAAAGATACATAGAATGCTATTTCCTTTCAGAGAACCTTATAGCTCATTATTCTTGTATTCATATAAATGGAATTTTTCTTTCCATATTTCCTCTTGAGACCCCGCGTCCATTTTATTGGAAATTTGTGTCTTATTTACAAAAAAATAGTTGCTTTCTATTCATAGCCCTTAGGTACCGCTATTCAATGCTTTGGATGGCCCCATGCTGTCATCTATTAATTATATATCATTAATGATTTCGGGTAATTATATTAATTAATTTATTTATCAATTATAATAATTAATTAATATATAATTACTAAATTAATTTTAAATAGTATTATATAATCTTATCAGGAGTATTAATCTCGATTTATTTTGAAAATTGGTCTAAAATTATACCTTCGGGTCTCAAGAGGTTATATGTTATAAAGTGTATTACTTCTGATAAAGTCCATCTATATTTTTGATAAAGTCTATCAAACTGGAAAGGAGCCACATGAACTCTAGAGCCGGAGGTGGCTTACAATTACTTCTAATTAATATTGTAAAATTTATTTCCATGGTACGAAGATGGAACTTATATTTTATATACTTGCTAAATATTGTCGTCAAAATATAATAGGATTGTCTACAAGTCTGTGACAGCATGTTTTTCTTTAAATAATCACTATTATCTGATAACCACCTGATTGCTAAAACAGATTACAATATTCTGATAGTGACCCAGTAACTAAATTCTAAACCGTTAGAGATAGGAATATATTTCCAATTGGAAAAATGGTCTAATGTAAAAAATTACATTTTATGTTATTTGAGTCAATAAATGCACTTCTGAAAAAATTAAGAGGTCTAAATTTATATACAGTCTTCCGGTCTTATTAGTCATATTTAGTAAAGTATTCTAGTTGCACTGACATTTTAAACAATAAAAAGTTTCACTCTTTTGAAACTCAAACTGACCGAGTTATGAAACTTTAAATATCTCTATCTGAGACAATCCCATTGCCTACCTGGAGGTAGATCCGCCAATAAACGGGAAACGCTTGCTCGCGGCGGCCGCTGATAGATTTAAACTACTAATATTCAAAGCTTTATAACTCGTTCAATTCTATTAGGAAAGGAGTGGAACTTTTTTGTTTAATATATGAGTATGTCAAGAATATTTTACTAAATGTGACTAATAGGACCAGGAAAATACATAAAAATTTCGACGCGGTAATTATTTCAGTAGTATATTAACTCAAACAACATAAAATATAATTTTTTACGTCATTTAAAGCACTTTTCCAATTCGAAATATATGTATATCTCTCACGGATCAGAGATCAGCTTTTCGGCCATCATTAGCTTAGATACCCTTATCTGTAATTCCCAATTTTTAAGACTAACAGACGCACGGATTTATTCTAAAATAACCTAAAAGTAAGCAAGTATCTGGAAGTCTGTTTTCTATCAATTCGATCAAATGTTGAAAGTAAAATGAGAATTTGCAAGAAGTGCTTTTTGGCATGAAGCCAGAGATGTTGTTTAGAGATTCCCTGCTTTATGAAAAGTCTCCAGAAACTCAATCGTTTTATCTCGATTTTTTATCTTTTTGTGGTCATGAGGTAAATCCTCGAACGTCTGATAAATCAGCCGTTAGTAGAAAGCGATTTTTTTCGAAAGACAGTTTTCCAATCTTCTTTTGCGAAACCTTACGTGACTGGATCTTACGTTGGGGAACACTCTGTCACCCTAGAGGTTTCAACACTATTCCGGAAATGTCATATTCTTCAACAATATCCTGTCAAATCCTTTCTCCATCTGCTATCTAATACCTGACGAGATTCAGCCCTCAAGGAATGTATGCCTAGTATTGTTTTTATTGCATTTTATTATTTTTCTATGTCGAAAAATTGACAAAAGAAGCATAATTTAATTATTTTTAATAAACGATGTTACGGTAAATATGTCTATAACACTTTTAAAGATGAATTCTTTTGTTTCTCACAAACAGTTATTGAAAATGTACCTTAAGAATCGAAAGTGATTGTATACTCACTTTTACAATGAAATACCTATCTAAAGAACAACACTTGAATTTGAATATTATTAGTCTTAAACAAGTGTGACGTAATGCCCATTCCGACCCAGCCTACCCGAATGGGTGTGAGGCATTTTCATGGCCCTTTAAACAGGTTTGATATTCGATTATATATAATTAACAACTAAATCGTACCATACAGCGTATTAGGTAAAAGCGCCACATATGCATTTATGGCCAATCAAAAGTGATTATATAGTACGCAAGTTCTTATTGATTTCGTCATAAAACTGTGTTTCGATCGCATAAATTGAGGTTTGCTAAGGCTTATACAAAATAAAACTTCAGAGGTTAACTTTGTATCTTATTTGCAGCTTTGAGGATGAGTCATAAAGAAACTAGTGAAGAGGTGAGCAAACCGATCTCGAAGATAAAAAAATGACGGTAAATATTTAAGAGAAATTGGAAGACTAGTGAAGAAAAGTCACTCATCTACTCAAGGTAACGTTACAAGACATCATGTGACTGGTACTTTCAAATGCACTCACATTCGGGGCGACCAAGAAAATTGTCAAATGTGAACGTCCGCATTGTTCCACGAAAGGTTAAATACCCTGGTGCTAGTGCTGAGAAACTTGCAAAGATTGTTTCAAAGTAAAAGAATTACCGGTTAGGGCATGTACTATAAGGAGAGCATTGAATTCTGCTAGATATCACAGCAAAGTACAAAGAAAAATGCCAGCAATCAGTGAAACTCATTAAAGGGTTCAGAGTTAAAGTAAATCACGTTTTATCCAATTTGGCCTAACACTTCCAGGATAGTGTAGAAATGTTACATTTTCTGTGTAATAATGATTCAAGTCCATAGCTTATTTTGTATCCACTAGGCAGCAAAAATAATTAGAAGTCTACTGTTTAGTTATTTAAAACGCAGCTAATCAACTTTGAGATCTGTTTTCTCTAAAACTGAATCTCGCTCACTTTAACTCTGATAACCCTCCAATTATGAGAAACGTCTGCTGTTGCCAGGCGTTTCAAAGAAAATAGAATATTTCCCATAGAGTATTGGGAGAATGTATTATTTACATATGAAGCTAAATTTGACTTTTTTCAGTCATAAAACACCCGCAAAACTTTGCAGAATTGTAAATTGTGAACTATAGCTGAAGAATATATTGTTGGCAGTAAAGTATGATTGATGTCCCCATTTGGTTTGGGAGTGTATAACAACCTCAGGTGCAGATAAATTCCCTTTTATAGATTCAAACAGGGATAGTTTTGTTTTACTTAGATATATTAAAAAGCAATATTAGCCAGAATGTAACAAAAATTGGTTCTTTTTCAGCAAGACAACAACTTAAAGCATAAACCTGAAATAGAGAAGCTTTGATTCCTCTACCAAATGCCAAAACAACAGCGTGCAGCATCCTAATCACGGGATCTGAATCCATTCGAACATATCTGTGGATTAATGCAATCGCAATTAACAAACAACACTAACAAGTAAGAAATCACTTGCGAAATCTATAGAAATTTATTGAGGCAACAGAAACAAAAACGCTTATTAATTTTTAATAAATAATTAAATAAATATTTTTAATTATTATCATTTTTATGGCCCGAAAACTTAAATCTTGAATATTACATTTGATAATTTTAGATTGCCTCCAGTTTTTCGGAGTTTTTGTTTCGTTCTGCATTGTTGAATGCTTTGCATCGTAAGGTACACTATATGAGCAAAAGTATCCGGACACTTTCGGATTTTCACATTTTTTAGAATTTCTCCAGAAAGGCTGCACCAACTGCCTTTGAACTTCGTCCATGTAAAGAATAGACTCTATCTCACATTTTATGAGTAAATGGCTGCAATAGTTTAACTGCAATTATTAAATTATGAATTTTGCTTATAAGTATGCCTGGGTATTCAGCATATTCAATCTTTTTAAAATTCTATAAAATTAGTCCAAAATTAAAGTTTAAAAATTATCAATTTCTGGTAATACCCTCATCATTTTGTTTCTCTTAAAGAGAAGTAGAAATTCTTCTCATTGCAATGCCGATATCTTTCTAATTCTTAATGGTGTTCGACTGAGATTTTTATATAAGTTGCCCTATAAATCTGGCTTTTAAGATGTGAAAGAAAAATTTCTGTTTATTTCTCACATGGGCAGTGAAATATTGTTTACTACAAATGCTCATATTTCCTCTAATATTTATAGTATTAAATCCAAATTTTAGTGGCACACTTCTCTAACAGAATGTCAACTATTCTATAAGTTACCCATTACTTGGTTGAAAACTCTGCATGTTATAAGCAAAAAACATTTTGCAAAATTTAGGATTTTTTAAGAAAATATGTATTGCATCTTCCAGAATGTGCTTTCTATTTCTACGGAAATGTACGTAGGCAATGTACTTATTAAGCAAAACTATGGATGAAATTTGTAATCATTATTAGCTTTCTGTGGAACGGAGTGAGCCCAGTTTTTTTCTTCTTCATCAATTTCTAGTCGGATCCCTAATTGCCCTCTTGACTGAATATTCAATATAAAATATGAGTTAGAGTGTATTCTTTACATTGTCGAAGTTCAAGAGCAGTTGGTCTAGCCTTTCCGGAGAAATTCTAAAAAGTGTGAAAATCCGAAAGTGTCCGGATGCTTTTGATCATACAGTGTAAATTTCGCTGTATACTTTTTGTCCTGGCATTTCTATAAATGTAATTGCTTCGAATAATTCAAATATGTTTTTATTGCCCACGCTGACCCTGTTTACCCAAAATGTGTAAAGCATGTCACGAGTCGGAGGGAAGGAAAGCAATATAAGAAATACAATACAAAATACATACAAAACAAAATTAAAATGTCAATATAAATACAATTAAATACAAACAACAAACATAATAAATAATTACATACATACATAATAAATTAAATGCATATATATATATATATATATATATAATAAATAAACATACATAAGAATAAGCGAAAAATGAAAAATAAATAAAATGTAATATATAGTAAATAAAATTTTAAAAAAACATAAGAAAAATATAAAATTGTAAGAATTACAATCTCATGCAAAAAGGGCAAGAAACAAGAACTACACTAAAATAAATAAATAAATGTTCTAAACTTTATTATATTATAAGAATAAATTAATTCATATATTTTTAAATTACAATTAAATAAAGTGCTTCCCTTGGTTTTTGTAAATATTACTTCAGCAGTAGTAAACAGGCTGCCCACTCTAATCATTGGTCAGTAGTTAATTCATAAACCGTTACAGACAGGCATGTACTTCCTATTGGAATAAATGTTTTAAATGAAAAAAAGAATTATTTTTGTGGTGATTAAGTAAATAAATATAATACTGAACAAAAACGTAAATTCCACATTTTTATACCATCCCCATGTTTTATTAGTAATATTTAGTAAAACAATATTGATATCTAAACATATACAATAAAAGGATTGCACAGTTTTACGACTAAAACTGGTCAAGTAATAGCTAAAAGGGATAACGGGATACAAATTAGTCAAGAAATTATTATTAATTCTTGAAAATGTAAATATTTGGAACAAATTAAAAATTATATTAAAATGATTTACTTTTGATAAAATACTCAACAGAAAAGTATAAAGTAGATATATATATGGTTCTAAAAATAATCAAAACATAACGCAGCTTGTGCGACAAACAACATGATAAATGAAAACGCTCACTGCATTAAGAAATGAATATTATTTAAAACGCCGTTATAAGTAAAGATCTGCAGAATCTGAATTAAATATATTTTATCATAATATTTGTGTTGGCTAAAATGCATAAACACTTCCACGATACAACTTCTTCTTGCATATTGTGGGTAACAAATTTACGTACTATGCGAACCTGCTTTACTCATGGTTTCTCTTCTGTAGCCTTAGTTTTTAGGAAATACCAGAGAATATTTTTAAAAAGACTTCAATTTGGCTATCGTAGGTCCTACTCACAAGGAACTCCGTATCGAATAATGCTCTTTCTAAAAGAATTAGTCAAGAAAGATTAACATAAAACTCGCCGTATTTTGTAAGTACACGAGAAAGTAGAAGAGAGTTACCGGGATTTTTTTTGACGTTAAAACGTTTTTCCGCTCGTTACAGTGATAGTCGGTCGAACTTTCTTCTGTGACAAAATACCGTCAGATTTGAATCGCTAATAACTACGAAACTAATCATGCGAAAAGAATGGTTGACCCCACAACGGATAGATCATATCTGTAAGAGTTTGTCGCATAGTATTTGTTTTACCTGTGACGTCATCGTACCAGTATAGGTGCATGAGCGTGATTGTTATAAATTAGCTTCATGTGAGGTTATAAATAAGTGTTGCTTGGAAACGCGTTTAGCTAGGAGGTTGATTCTGGTGTCATTTAAAAGATCTTGACGAGTATTACTAGGACCAAAAGTGAGACAATAAAAATATTTATCAGAATATAAGTAAGAATCGGTATTAACTTGAAAATTTCAAACTCTGCATGTTTTTTGATTATAAAATGCTTTTCTTTCGAATTGTACGAAACTTACAGAATACTTGAGAATATGTAAAAGAAACATTGTATTAAAATGTGAATTTAAAAATTTGAATATTACGGGAAATATGAGCATTTGTAGTAAATAATGTTTAACTGCGCATACGCGAAATGTAGTTGTGTATACTCTAAACAGATGGTGCCATCAAAAGCTACTCTAAATAAAATATAAGAAAGGCGCAGTTCGGGTCCCCTTCGTAGCATTGCCGTGAAAACGTCGGGATAAAATCATAAAACAAGTATTTCGTATTAATATGTAATTTCATTATGAATCCCTTTAATACAATATTTGCACAGAGTAGTATAATGGTCACAGAATAGGTAAATCACAAGTTTATCGCATGTAGTAAGAGTCTGTGGTAGTTTGTGATTTATCTATTCTGTAACCATTAAACTACTCTGTGTAGATATTTTATTAAAAGAATTCATAATTAAATTACATATAAATACGAAACACTTGTTTTAGATTTTATCCCGACGTTTTCACGAAACATCTACGGCGCGGACCCGAACTGCGCCCTTCTTATGTTTTATTTTGCTAAAGTTTATACAGTGAAGAAAATCAATTTTACGTTTCGATGAAGTTAATCATCGTCTCTTTTAAAAGAATTAGTCCAAATCTGGATTCTAGTTCCAGAGTAAAACCCATGTGCTGAATGTTAACGATCTGAGAAGTTCCATTTTTTATTTATGGTGTTCACACTTACAGACAAACACATGCATAAATATTTTTTTTTAAATTACGAAAATCTGAATGGGTCAAATTCTCGAATTTGTATTTTTTTGACAACTAGCAAAGCAAAGCAATATATATATGAAAAATAACCATAAGAAAGAAATCATAATCCCAAATTACTCAAAATAGATGTAATATTGCAACTTAACAGATCAATAAAATAAAAGATAGGTAGGGCTGTTTTGTCTGTTTTCATAACATCTGTTACATTATAAAAATAACAGAAAGTTTAACTTGTGTGAACTTCAAGTCTTTGATGGAAAAACGAAGTGAGTTCCGATTCAGTGTTTCACCGATTTTCAGTGTTTCTCTCTCTTTCTTTATTCCTTAAATCTATAGTTAAATGCAAAGGTAAATAGTTACCCTCAAAAAAAGGGTAGAAACTAAATCTTTGAATCCTCAAATATAAAAATAACGATTTTTATATCTAAATGAACCAGGGAGAAAAGAATGCAAATTTCGTTTAATCTTTAAATTCCTTGTGTTGCCTTTAAGCAATGTAGCCAATTTTGTCTTCTAAAATATTGAAAATAATACTGAAGCTGTAATGCCTGTTGTTTCTAGTAGGAAACATACTGAAAATGTTATTAAATCGATTTAGAACATATAGATGGCAGCCTGAGTGCTGATGAGAAATTAAAAATAAATTAATGTTTCTCACTTGTGGCTGCATCTTTTTTTTGTTTTCGTTGTTTGCACGCTTAAGAATACCCTATTTTATTCTACAGTCTTAAAGGGAATTCCATATCCTTATTAATAGTTCCTAAAATTCATATGCGTTTAATATTATAGAAATTTATCAAGGAAATTTTTTTCTCAACTGAAGCCCAGTGTTGCCAATTGGTAACAAACTGTTTTTAGCCACAAACCATACTTAAAAAAATAGAATTTTTAAAAGTATTTTCCCATGTTTCATATAAGAAATAAAAGTCAGAAAACATATTAAAATGAATTTTTAAAAAATCGGGCATTTAAGGGTTAAACAACTAACGTTACCCGTATCTACTGATAAGAAATAAAAAAAAGAGAGATGCATAAAAATTATTCTGAAATAACATTTTAAACATCAGAGTTAAAAAATTTACACTTTTATATTAATAAATAAATTTTGGAATGTATTTTTATCGCTTTACCAATAAATCAGTTCATGAGTAATTAAATTCTACTTATTATTGGAAAATAATAAGAGATAATGAAAATGTGCTGTAAAAACAGAATACATATTGAACAACGTTGTTCTATTGCGATAAATAAATAATTCCCTTTAAGCTAGACAAACAATAAATTTAATTAAAACACTGCATGATTTACTTACTTCCTTTAATGTTTTATTTTGATCTCTAGGGACTTCAGCGAATAAACAATTATTTTTAAACAATCCGGATGCTTTAAATCCCTCATGATTCAACACAATGAAATGTATTTATGGGAATATTTTATGATCCATAAACATTTCCAAGCTTTACTTTTTACGATGGTTTTATGTACGGAACTCACAATGGATATGTTGATTTTGGAATAATAAATATTTCCTATCGGTTTATTCTCAAATCCCAAATGATTGCGTGTGAAAAGACCAATTCGCTAATATTTATTTTAAAGAAATTATATGAAGACTAAATGTTTGAATAATACACAAAAAAATTCAAATATTTCTTTATTTTTACAGTAATTCTTTAAAACCATTCTTAGCAATAATTTTTTCTAATATCTCAAAATAATCTGCAGTGTTCTCTTCCCGGCTTAAAAATATTTTAGTAATATTTTTCAGGCCATTATAACGACGAAAATTTATAATAATATCTACATCTAACTACAATAAAAAACCAGCTCGGATGTTCTCCAACCGACTTTCTCGTATCTTCCCCAATATGGCGAGAGTTTTATCTATGTTTACCATTGAGTGAAGAGAATCGAGTATGCATTTTAGACTTCTTCTCATTGACCAGTTAGGTCAAAATTTGATACAGATCTACAATTGTGATATCATGATCACGTGGTAAATTTTATTCAGCTTGCTCAGTGGTTCCCGACTTTTATTTCCTCCCTTACCTCTTCATTCCCCACAACAATCGATTCTTGCAACAAATGTTTTTATTAAAAATGTAAGGTTAGCTTAGATTTATTTATTACCACGCCGACGCACACACCCATAGGTTATAGAGACACGACAAGACACCACACCACTCCCCTGGTGCCTATAACATCAAGGGTTATACAACCAGTTGGTTGGGCTCGAGGTGGATGAGTACAACAATTCCCTCCACAGGCCCCTGGGAAACCCACGCCAATGCCATACCCCGAACAACTTTAAATGTCCCCTCCCATGGTTTAAACTTATGAAAAAAACCAAACTTAAACTGGAGAAATTACTGAATCAGATCAAATATATGCCTTGTCTGGGCAAAACACTCTTAAAGAGTTTGACATTTACAAACAGACACGATAAAAAACCCTTTAAACAATAGAACTTGATTAAACATAAAACATGCAGGAAACATACAAAAAGGCTTGGAAAATATACACAATTAAAAACAAATATCAGAAAAAAACTGTTCTGAATAAAAAATGAAGAAAGAAAAAAATAATAATAAAATAAGTTTGACACAAATTGTTTGTACTGTTGGTATTATGGCAGTTGATTAGACTTGTTCCTAAAAATCCACGTTCTTCTGTGCTTATACCATACGCTGAAAATTTCAGTGGAACACGAATCTAAGGATGTATAGGAAATTTGTATTCAAACAGTTTTTATTTTTCTCAGATTTCCCTAGGGTTGTTCATTAGGAGTTTGTCTCTCTTGTTATTGTCTGACGTTTACTTGACTGTATGAGACAATTACCTATTAACAAAGCGCAGAAATACACAGACGGGTTTGTTCAAACAAGGTACAAAAGCTGAAGACACAATCAGACTTTTTTCAAATGTTTTCACTGGATGGCTTGCTGACGAAAATGTTGATGTCGCTGAGAAAGGTTTACTAATGAAAAAAAACTGATTCAACCCTTGATTTAAAAGTTCATGTATTGGAGACTTAACTGTGTCGCTAGATGTTTGGCTTAAAAAGGGCCTGGTAATTATGAATGTGATTGATAATTCCGCGAATTCTGCCGCTCGACAGATGATTTGACTCAACTCTCCTGTACCATTCGTGTTCTAAGCTGGGCTTCGGTAGTTTCATGTGCCAGGATGTTGTTAGCATACAGGATGTAGTATAGTGGATATGAGTTGCAATTTATCCACAGCTATACAGTGGAGAGTTGGCTAGATGAAATTTGTGCAGATATGAAGGAAAAGGGCCGTGTCCTGTGAAAAACAGAATATCCACTCTATTCCAGTTCGCTTATTGCAGCGAAACTTTACGAAATATGTTAAATGTGGATCGGCCCGTATCCCTTTCGTTCCATTCACTTTGCCATTGCTTCATCATATCTTTACGAAGGATATTTTTTGGCAGTTTTATGTTGAGTTGGACGTCGTTTGACTCTGTCGCTGTCTTTGCTAGACTGTCCGCTGCTTCATTTCCAAAATAACCCAAGTGGGTGAGCCTTTATCCATGAAATTTTTATGTGGTGTTTTTTCTAGAAGTATTTGAAAATTTTCCTTGGCTGTTTTGTTGATAGTCTTTCGGCAAGATGATGCTTGAATGCTGGCTATATCATCCACGTAAATTGTAACTGGAAGATTTGCCTTGAGTGTAGCTGTGGATTTTACTGCTTCATTTAGGGCGAGCAACTCTGCCTGAAAGACTATTGTCTTTCGCCAATTTAGCAGACCATTGATGCTTTGTACTGTTTTCTTGCATCACGCAGAAAGCTGCGCTCACCACATTTCGAGATTTTCAACCTTCCTTGTAAAGACGTGTGCCCCCGTTATTTGATTCACCGTCATCAAGTGAAATTTGGTGAGGAAGAAGATGCTTGGAGGCATCTGTAGTCCAGACAGTCACTCTGTGTTCAAGAACCTCTGGGCTAAGGTGTGAAGTGTCTTGAATTTTGTTTCGGAGTCTGTACAATTCGGTTATTCTGGCATCCAGCTGTAAATGGAGGTGCAGAGGTGGGATCCCCAGATTTACCTGGATTGCAGCCTTCGGTGTTATTCTATAAGCCCCTGTGATGGCCAACAGGAAACCTCTTTGAATGGATAACTTTCTTGCAATTCTGACTGTAGGGTGAAGGCACCACACTCCAGTACCATGTGCCAGCATTCTTTCTATGACAGCTTGTACAAGACTTTTCTGTGGAGGAGTTAAATTCCCCAGGATTTTCCTGCTATTTTCAGAAAGTTTTGCTGCAACTGATGAGCTTTTGTGGCCTGGTATTGTAAATGGGTGCTGCAATTCAACTTGTCATCGATATGGACACCCAAGTATTTTATTGCATGTTTTTGTTTTATTTTATTTCCTTTCCAGTAGATCCTTGGTCCTGCAGTCCATCTGCTGAAGATGATATAGTTTGTTTTGTCGGTGATACTTCAAGGTTATTGTTATCTGCCCATGTGATGAATTTTCCTATTGATTCTTGTGTACTTTTTCGAAGATCTTCTTTCGTTCTGGTTTTAATGACGAGAAAAAAATCATCCGCAAAAGCTTAGATAGAAGTATGAGCCGGCCAGTCTTGATTAAGGAGATCATTAGCCGCCAAGTTCCAAAGAGCAGGTCCGCTGCAAGATCCTTGGCGGCATTCCTGATTTTGTTCTCTGGTTGCCTGGCCTTCCTGCGTGTTAAGGATAACTTTTCTTGATTGCAGAAGGTTTTCAAAAATATTCCTAATGTTGAGGGTGCAATTTAGATTATTCAGACATGTAACTATTGACTGGTGTTGGATATTATCGAAGGCTCCCTTAATGTCCACTGAAAGCACCAAGATATTGTCTTTGTTCCCTTTTCCTTCGTGAATCTTTTCAGTAAGATTTTTTAAAGCAGCGTCTATGGATCTTCCCTCACGGAACCCAAATTGATTGTTGTTTATGAGGCTGTTGGTTTCCAAATAGAATACTAAACGTTGGGTGATTAATTTCTCTAGGACTTTGCCAATTGTTAGGAGTAAAGCTATTGGTCTGTAAGATGATGCTATTTTTGGATTTTAGCCAGTTTTTTGGAATAGGATGATGTTGTTTATTTTGCAAATGAGAATGAAGACAAATAAATTCAACCTTAGGAAACTGAAGCAAAAAATTAAACAATCCATTCAAGCATACGTTATCAAGGGTTACATGCTCGGCATGGATTAAAAGCATCAACCGAAAAAAAATATTTTTGTCTTCCATTGTTTTTTGTATGTAGCGGTATATTGAGCTCTACTAAAACATTGTAACATTTTTTTTAATTTGATTCAATTGTTAATTGCATTTTTTATTTGATTTAATCTGTATAGGTTATGAAGCGTTTTAACGGTCAGCGGGGAAGAGCAGAAAGAAAAAATGATACATTGTATAAACATTCAAAAATTCAAAACAAATGCAGAACAAAAATACAATCCTCAAAAATAATAATGTTTGCAATACATTAAAAAATAGACATATATTTATACAATGTGAAATATAGTAGCATCAAACATGAACTATTCGCGTTGGGGAACCACAATAATAAAAAAAAGTGCAACTAAACTAATATAAGATGTTGATTTTAAAAAAGTCAAGATATATTTAAAAAGAATTTTTTTCGAAAGGAAATGCCCCTTAAAGAGGTAATTAATTAGCTATGAATTAAAAGACCCGAATTAATTTAATAACATTTGTAGGAATTATTGATTTTACATTTTATTCCATATTTTTATAGTATAATTTTTACGCCCTAACAATTGAAAACAGAAATGAAACCATTTTGCTTTATTTTATGATGCAAGCTAACATTTACTCATCGCGATAATGAACACTGCCAATGGAAGACCGTTTTTGAATTATCATGTTCACAGAGAAACATAATTCCAGAAATGATTCTCAGAATCAGGACGGTGTGAAACGCAGAGATTTATCAAAATAACGCGGGTCAAAGATTTTGGCTTTTACAATACTTTCTATTTGTATGCTTCGTATACAAGAAAATGATAGTTTTTAGGAGTTCATTTAAAGGAGTTCATTTAACAACTTAATAATGCTTATTAAGGGATGTAGTAGATTATGTTGTAAAAACTCTACTAGCCCCCTTTGGCGACCAGTTGTTCTCCCGTAATATTAATGGCCAGTGGCTATGCTTGCAACTTAGCGAAATAAATTGGGGAATTGGCGGTTGTAGAGGCTCAGGGACTATGTCAGAGTTTTATTTTGCGATATATCTCGAAAATGGAGGGTGGTGGGTTACAAGCGAACGACCATGGATGACATATCCAGAAAAAAAATCTTTCACTTTTCATTGAGGCCAAGATGGAAACTACGGCCTTTTTTCATTAATTTGTCTAAATGGTTTGATTCCTTATCCTTCCTGTTTTGCCCTCCTTTTGTTTTGTCTTTTCGAATACAGATGGCGCCATGGTTCTAGTTTCCATTAAAAAAGGGGGTGATTGTTTGTTTGGGCTGGAAATTAGCTTTGGTTTGTGATGGCGTGGGGGCATTTTTTCCATCTTGTAAGCATGAGGTAAGTTTGTTTTTATGACGGTTTTTATTCAGGTGGAAGACTAAAGATATTTTTAAAACAATCTTATTAGCGTTTTTATGTCTGTGTTTGGTTTTCCTTTTTCTTTTATAATAATGCTTTTTAGATGACACTGATCTCCTTTGTCTTTTGTAGGGAAATTTCGGCTAAGAGAAGCTATAAATGGCGTATAGCAAGCTTCTCACAGAACAGAACACCACTTCATGCCCTTGCGACTATAACTTTTTGGTTATTTAAACAGTGTAGCGGATATGAAGTGGAAGAGACATAGGAAACCGCTCCTTAACTGTCTAGCAAATAAAGGCGAAGGCAGAGAGATGGAAAATTTCCCAAATATTTTGAATCCATTTCGAATATAGTCCTTAGCCCTTGATAAAATGGACTAGAATGGATTCCTTGTTTGTTTAATTCAATTATCTCAGAGTATTTCTTAGCTTTTTGCTTTCTTTGAATGATTTTGATACATTATTTTTGTATGCAGCTGCAATTAAGCGCCACTTAAACATTTTTATTGTCTAACTTTTATGGTTTAAATTTTGTTGATTCTGTTTAACGTTTATGTTAAATTTATTCTACTTTTTCTAGTTAATTATTTTTAAGCTCTATATCTAGACGTCATAAGCTTCCATATGAAATAATTGTTGAAATCGGTCCAGTGGTTGGGACTGTCTCATAATTTTGCCAAATTGTTTTAAATACATAGATTTATTAAAAGGCTTAAGAAAGCAAGAAAGGAGAATCAGCATTTGATAGAATTCTATCGAGACTAAATAAACTGCTGAGCTTGTTAGTGTCCAATGTATTAAAACATAGATCAAGCATCCAGTATCAAAGCTTCGATAGCTCTCTTCCAGATTTTCTAGATTTTCATATTCGTTTCAGAGCATTTGAACTTCATACGATGTATTCAAACCTCTATTTACTAAAGGGTTTTAGAAGGCCTAGGACGAGATGTGAATTAAATTTCTTTAACTTGTATCGATAAAGGAATGATTATTAGGACACTGAACAGAGATTAGTAGTGCATAATTTTGATAATCATGTTAGACGAAGAAGTGTTGATATTTTATGTGAAAATAGAAACAACTAAAAATTTTAAAATTATGGCAGATTTTCTAAGAAATTTAAGAACTTACTTGGTTACGTTGGTAACTGGCATTAAAAGCTATAATAAATATTTTGCGACGTAAAAATGTTTTGAAAGCATTTGATCTAAAAGAATATGATTCAACGGATATTGAAACTTTCATTGATAAGTAGGAGTTTAACTTCTATGTTAACAATCTTTATGGTTACAGTAACCTGAGAAACCTTTGGAAACTTTAATACTCATAAGCAAAAGTTCTAAATGCACCCATTGGTGGAGAAATTCCAGCTACTTCCGGGAATACAATAAACCTCTGCTCTGTTTAGACCGAATTCTCAAACTAAGCTTGAATAACTTTTGTTCAAAACTGTATAGATAACTCGGGAAATGCCCAGTTGCAGACGCAGTCACGTCAGAATGATGTTGCTATTGTGAGTTCTCCGAGACTTCATACATCAAAAGGTATACTGGCATTGTGAAATTTGAAACTAAATATATACAGAGGGGGAACTATACAGCATTTATCACTTGCAAACCACACAACTGAAATGCATCTGATAGTGCTTATTTTGTGAGTTTCAATGCATTCAGAGCATCAAGGATAGCAATATATTCCCAGATATCTGCATTTACCTTTAATGTCAATAGTTTAGATGCAACTATATTCTGTTCTGATTTAAATATAAATTAATATAAATCAGTTCAAATATCATTGGGTCAAACTAAATTAATTTAATACTAACGACCCTTTCAGTGAGAAAACGAACACTTAAAAGAATTTTCAAATCTTTATGAATCGATTGGTGTTAAAAGGGGACTTCTGACATCTAGCAGAGAACTGCTCTCTTTATGTTAAAAGGGCTCTTCTGTTGTTTGTACCAAAACGTGGCAGTGTATGGTAGTAGCCCCATTTTTATACCAAGAATGCATTCACCATCATCAAATTAAAAAAGAAAAAAAATGTAATTTCCGCCTAGAAAGCAGAAGTCGCCATTTAACATCAATCGATTCTTACATCATTGTTGAACTTGTACAGACACAAATGGAAAAATAATTACAGTAAGACTCTGTTACTCAACTCGGGTTAACCGTAACCCGGATTATCCGAAATGCCTCTGATATCGCAAATCCAAAAAATAACTTTTGTACGGCACGGGAATCATCGCGAACGCGAGAGCGCGCTGCGCTATGGCTAGCAGAGAGGTGAACACCCCACCTAGAAATATAATTTTAACTTTAGTAAAGAATACAGGGTTTCCTACAAAGAGAGTTTTGCATTCGTTTCACACTCAAAACATTTCTGAATTACATACTGTAATTAAATACGAAAGAGTAATATAGGGTTAAACCGAAAAAAAATCTTTATCCGAAACGGTTTCCTCCCCCCCCTTTAATTCGGTTAACCGGAGTTGTAATGTAATCAGGTAGCATTTATGGCCCTCTCCAAAACCCTTTAAATAGATATGAAATGATAGAAAACAGCTTATTTCAGTTTACATGCATTCCTTTTCTAGCTCTCAGATGAGTTAAATAATTAAAGAATTAAAATGAAATAACTTAATTTGAGCAATTTTATCTCCAGATAAAGCAGTTAGTGAATATGCTTTTTAAGTTATTGGCGAAAATTCTCCTCGGAGCAGGTTTGATCATTAGAGTGTAAGTGGTTCTTTCAAAGGTTTCGACAGATGAGCTTTTGGATTAAGCGTGGGTGGGTTTGCGTTGGCGTAGTGTGTAAATTTCGAGCAGGAGGGTTGGTTAAGTTATTTCCAACGGTCTGATGAAAGGTAAATAATCGCGAAAACTTTAAAAATAATAAAGTGTATTTCAACAAGAAATTATGATCTAACTAAGCAATAATGTTAATGATGTTTATAAATTGTGATCAAACGCAATGCAAAAATAATACAAACTTTTCTATTGTCTTCTTACATTACTTTTTAATTTATTTGATGGGTCATATCATCTCTGCTATATTGTATTCAGAAAACTTTCGTTGATCCGTGGCAAAAATAGTCAAGAAATCAATAAAAAAAAGAGATAAAGGAAAATTTATTTATGCATTGAGACGAAACAAACCATGTAATTTACAAAAACCATTATAAATAGAAGTCGTATGATTTTTAAAAAAATAACTTCGTATTTAAAAACACGGTCACAGCTTCCAAGATATTTTTGAGACTCCATGTCCTTAACAAATGCAATGAAATAACAAATCAAGAAATGTGAAAAATTCTCCAAGTAAAATAGCAAAAAGTGCATAAGAAATATTAAAAAATATATAAGAAACAAATATCGTAATTAGTGACACAGATACGTGTATAATATATATTTGAAGTTATTTAGGGACGAGACAATCGTATATAAGTAAAATATAATATTTCTTAATATCAAATATAAAACCCATACATATTTATACCAAAATTTACAAGTATCAGATAAAAAATATAATAAAATAATCTAAACAAACATAAAATATCAATGTATAAAGAGAGAAGAGAGAGACAGAATTTAATTTTTATAACCAAGTCAAGTTAAGTAAAGGAGTTTAAAAAGTCCTTCATTCTACAGAAATTAGGATAAGTCAACTTGTTTGAGTTGATGTAATTAATTAGATTCATCCATTTGATACAGTAGCGTTTATGCATTTTTCGGTTTCAGAATCGTGGTTGTAGACCCGGTAGGCTGTTCCTCCAAAGATCAGCTTTATATACCAGATTAGTCACGTTAAGTACGTCGTGGGACAAGCGTTTTTACGTGGTCTCATACAGAAGTTAGGAGAGTCAATTGCTGAGAAAAGGTGTTTCCTGGTCATTTGACACATTCTGAAAGTAAGTTGCCCGTTTCAATAGGTCGTCTCATGAAACTTCAAAATTGGAACTTTTATTCAAGGTTTAGTTACATTAACATCCCGTTTTGAAGCAACACAAGGGCTATTTTGGAACAGACTTCATAAGTCTGAACCGCGGTCAGATGACGAGGACGACACCTGAGCAAGCGCCCCTCTCCAAACTTTCGCACACACCAGCGGAAGGGCGTATACTTATAGCCCTACGTGTGATTTAGGTGCCACAGGCCCACTGTTCGACGGATCTTCGGTGAAATCGGCTTTCGAGCCTGCAACTTTCCTGTTGAAAGACCTACACCTTACCACTAGGCCACCGTGGCTTATTTTTTTTGAAGAATACAAATAAATAATATATAAAGATTAGATATAATATAAAATTAACATATTTTAGCATTCTTGGTTTGAATGATTGTTGAATTTTCTAATCATTGCTTTTTATTTTCACGTATGGTTTACTCATTTATCTCTTTTTAATTTAAGAACCTGAGAATAATTACTTGAAATTAAAGTATTTGAGAATTGCTGTGAACATTAATATTTCCTGTAGGCTAAAGTATCTTTTCAAATGTACCAAATAATTCCTCAACCTATTTCATTAAAAACAAAAATAATTTTATTAGAAGCAGGCGGAAAATTTTCTAAGAAAAATAAAAAAAAAGAAACACTCTAGTTAGCAACTTAGCACTAATTCCTTTAGAACTTGAATTTATTATCAGTTTAACAACGTAATAAACAAAATTCTCTATTAGATTCGAAAATAGTTTCATTTTAAAACTTTCTGGCGAAATTAGTTTTGAGATATTCTGACAAAGGAGGTGAAATATCTTGGAAGTTAATAAACATATATCGCAAGCCACGCTTTTCTGTGAAAACTAAAGGGACTCCTGAGAACGCTTTCCGTTCCGACCAAACATTATATTGACCATATATAGCGGTTTAATCTGTTGAAGAATCCATGAATTGGAAAACGAGCACAAAACGCATATTCAAAGCGCTGTTCTTTTGAATTGTAATTAACCTCTTTTGTGACACAAACTTAATGAAATAATTAAAATATCTTCTGTATATATCATAATTATTTTTATACTCACATAATTATTAAATGTTTGATAAGTTAGCAAATGTATAGTGGAACAAGAGCTAAATCTTTAATAATCTATAAACCCAGAAATTCAGTTGTATTACTGAATGTTGTTTGTTACTTACAATTAGTTTGAAATTATATATGATGTAAAAGAAATATAGACGTTTATAGAGATATCAAATCCGATTTTTTAAAAGTTTTAATATTTTTTTCTCTTTCTTCATTTTACGAACTGTTATAAATAATATAAAATTTAAAAACACCACTTTAATACACTATGATGTACATGGCGGCCATGATATTTTTCAAATTATTAAATATTTGTCTTCTTCTTTTTTTTGCACTTTTTTTCTTGTATGTTTTGATATCACGCTTCTGGTTGACGCAGCTTTTGCGCGAATGCAGGAATAGCCTGCACCTTTTAGTAAAATTTTTCTTGTATTGGTGTAATATTTAAATTTTTAGTCCTTCTAAAAATTTTTGGTTTTTTTTATGTTTTATGTATATATAAAATGTTTTCGTAATTGTAGTCGTTAAACAAAAAACACAGGTCGAGTTATTAACTAATTTCTTTTTATTATGGGAGAGTGACGAAATGTACGTACATCTTCGTTTAAGTTTTAAGCCAAAAGTGAACAGAAGATCCCTGCTTTTTCTCAGGTAGGGATTTAACAGATAGACATGTGATCAAAGTGAAGGGAATAATAGCCATTTTTAGTATATTACGTAAGTGTTTTAGGGAAAATGCATGGTGACAATAAGTCGCTGATTTCGCGAGTTGTGTGCGCGTGGAAACAATTAAAATATTCTTTTAGTAATAAATATGCCAAGACGAGTGATTTAATATACCTCCAGAGCGGGAAATAGAAGGAAACTGGAGTTTAAGAAAAGTGATTTTGGAATGCATTACGATTTTAAAATATATAATATTAGAATTTGAAATGAAATTAAGTGAGATTATTACATATATATATATATATATATATATATATATATATATATATATATCAAAACCAACATATAAACACAAAATAAAAACTCAAAAACAGTAAAAAAGGACAAAATGGCTAAATAGACAAAAATCAGAAAAAACCAAAAAATTGGCGCCAAATATATATATATATATATATATATATGTAATAATCTAATAATACATACATTACATTAGGTATATATATATATATATATACCTTTATCAAGATATTAAAATCTATTTTTTTCAGTTTCATATCATGATAGGGAAATAGTTTTTTTTCTTTCTTCATTTTACAAACTGTTATAAATAATATAAAATTTGAAAATACCATTCCGCCTTCAATGAAGCGAGAGCCTGATTTGTCCACAGAATTACAAAAATTTTAATATTTAAATCTATAATTAAGTCAGGGTAACAATTAATTTAAAACACTAAAGTCACTTGGCCACGCTTAAGTTTCTGAGGTATGCTTTAAGTTCTAAAAGTAATAATATTGCTTCAAATAAGATGTGCCATCTAATTAGGATGTTAAATAAATTCGTCTGTCAAGGATCTAGAATAGTGGCTGTAGATCTGGTAGGCTGC
The DNA here is from genome assembly GCA_013235015.1 of Araneus ventricosus. Classification (NCBI taxonomy): domain Eukaryota; kingdom Metazoa; phylum Arthropoda; class Arachnida; order Araneae; family Araneidae; genus Araneus; species Araneus ventricosus. The sequence goes on from BGPR01006947.1 coordinate 31,931, forward strand.
TCCTCAAAAGATCCTCCATACCAGTTAGTCGGGTTAAGCATGTCGTGGGACAAGTGTTTTTGCATTACCTCGTATAGAAGTTAAAAGAGTTAGTTTCTGAGAAAAGTTCTTCCTGGTCATTTGACCATTCGCAAAGTACAGTAGGTGTCATGAAACTTCAAAAATGGAACATTATATTGATGAATTCAAATAAACCATTGTAACATATTTTAGCATTCTTGGTTTGGATGATTTTTGAATTTCCTAATTATTAATTTTTATTTTTACTTAAGGTTTACCTCATATATCTCTCTTTTATTTAAAAACCTAAAGATAATTTCTTGAAATTAAAGTATTCACGGATTACTGTGAACATTCATATTTCCTGTAGGCTTTTCAAATGTATCAAATAATTCTTCAAATTATTTGATTAAAAACAAAAACAATTTTAGTAAAAACAAGCGGGAAATTTTCTAAGACAAATAAAAAATGAAACACTTTAGTTAACAACTTTTGAAAATCAGTATTATGCAAAAACTAAACATTGACCTTTATCCAGATATGAAATCCGACTTTTTTTCATATCGTGAGAGGGAAATAGTTTTTTTCTTCTTTCTTCATTTTAAAAGCCATCATAAATAATGTAAAATTTAAACAACGTAACAATAATCTTGTTACGAAGACCAAAGAAAAACATAAGTCCGCCATTTGCTACTTGAGTATGTTTCTAAGTTTATTAATCATAATTTTATTCCCTAATTCCCAAAGAATACTGAAAACTTAAAAATCCAGGTAAATGTGGGATTTATTTACCAATAGAGAATGAAGCTAAATTTCCGGGATGTATATGCCCGTTAGGGAAGAAAGGGTTAATGTTTAATAGAATCTACAATTATATCTAAAAAATTAATGCTTTGCATCAATATATATTAAAAATCAAATTCAAAATTTAATTTTTTCCTTACTTTCTTTCACTTATGGATTATGTATATTCACAAATAGTAAATTCGTATATAATTACGTAAAATGAAATATATGTACACGACTTTTATTTAAAAATGAAACATCATGGTTAAGCCCGTTTAATATTCTCTTGCCTTTCAAATACCTTTATTCTTCAAAATTTCTACAAAACAATAGTCCCCAAGATTTAAGCCGATACACGGATGCAACGTGCAAATATTCAAAGCAACTTAAGTAATCCACTTTTCTCTCCAATTTGGTAAGACTGTGCAACATGATATTAATAACATTGCTCCTGAGCTTCGTATTACGGGCTGTCTGAATTTTTGTGAAAACTTGGAACACCATCGGAACTTTCGAAACAAGTAGCAATCTGTATTCTTCCTGCGGTAGAATTTGTTGGAGGAAACGAATTTTTAATTAGATTTCTCGGGGAATAGCTGGCAAAATGAGAAATGTGAGATGCATATTTGATGTGTTCTAGGGAGGCTCTTTACATAGAACATTCTCTATTCTTTGCAAAAGATGTTGCATATTCACTAAAGTAATGCTGACGACAATAAAGCGATGCAAGCGACTTCGGAGTTGCATTTAAGTTGTTCCTGATCACTTTTTAAATGAAAGAGATTGCTTGTAACAAATAAAGTAGAATCTCCAAGAATTTTATAAATTAGAGCTTGAATTTACTAGAGTTATCTAATCTGATCTGTTGCATAGTGTAGAATTCATTTAATGCTGTTATTTCTCTCCTGTATAGAATGAATGCAATTGCTAAGAAAATAATATGCTATCTAAAGGACTGACACAATTTGAGGTATTATTCCTGATACATTAAAACTCCGGTTAACCGAACTTAGGCTAACTGGAACCCGGGTTATCCAAAATGCTTCTGAAATCGCAAATCCAAAATACGCGTAATATACTGCACGGAAATAATCCCGAAGGCGAGACTTTTTTTCCAACGATATCCCCTAATTTTTTTATTTTAATCCTCGACAAGAAGGTCAGTGATTAATTTTAGAATGATAAAATTAAAATTAATGAGTATTAACAATGTAATTTAAGATATTGTTTAACTGTGTTTGTGAGGCGCATTGCGCCCAACTTGACGGTGCGAATATTGCTCCCGACGAAAGGTTAACTTTAATAAAGAGCATAAGTGTAGCCTGTATTGTTTTACACTCAAAACATTTCAGAATTACTTATTGTGATTAAAAAAAGTAAAGAGAAAAAGAGTAAAATAATTAAATCAACAAAACCTGAAAGCAAAAGAGCCAAAAAGCGCCGTAAAAGATAATATTACATAACATTAGATTGTTTCCAGAGCGCGCAAAATGCTGCTGCAATTGAAACACAGTAGTAGACAAAACATTTTATAAGAAAAAGAAAAACTAAGCAACCTTAATAAAAAGTTCTGTTGGAAAAAGTAGAATAGAATCCCGCCTTGCAGACTTCATCAAGGGTCACCTGCAGGTATTAAGTCTAAAAATTGGATCTTTTTCTGTAAGAGGCTTGGCCTGAAGAAACCTCTTGTGACCCGAGAGATCCCAAAAGAAAAGGAAGACAAAAGAAGGACTAATCCTTTTTAAAACTAAAATATATTGGCGTATTTATTGTGATTGTTAAAATCATTTTTGTGGGTATTCCTTCTTTTGTCTTTCTTTTCTTTTGAGAGCCTTAGTGTCACAAGAGGTTTTTTTTGTTCTGACGGAAGTCACGCCTCTTACAGAAAAAGATCCACTTTTTAGAATCCCTAACTGCAGGTGACCCTTGATGAAGTCTGCAAGGCGGGATTCTATTCTGCTTTTTCCAATAGTACTTTTTATTAAGGTTGCTTAGTATTTCTTTTTCTCATAAAATACGGTAATTAAATACAAAATAGTAATTGTTCATGACTAAACCGAAAAAATCGTTATCCAAAACGGTCTTTAGTTCAGTTAACCGGAGATGTACTGTATTCCAGTTTGTCACAATATTTGCTGCTTAAAGACTGTTTATATAGAGTTGTACTGTAACATATTTTTAACATGATAATGTTCATAGGATGGCTTACTATCTCTAAATTGCGGCATGCGTGACACAAAAATCGTTCAAAATGCTCTGCAGGGCAGATCTTTGGACCTAGAGCTACCAAAGTTGGCACCTAGTTGCTTCTTGGGTAGTGGGCTCTCTCATTAAGAAAGAGTTTTCAAAACTGTAATTAAAAATCAATCAAAATTTCAATGTTTTCTTGCACAAAAACTACTTGCACACTACTTTAAAATACAAAAGATTAACTTTCTGTTGATACCAATTTCACTTCCGTACTATTTGTTTTCTCTAATTTTAATAAATTTTTAGAAATATTTAAAGCATGTTACAACAATCTTTTCATTCTTTTAGTGACTGCGTTTACACATACGCGTGCTGCGACGCTTTAAAATGCAATTTTTGTATGAACCTTATCGCTGCTATATAATTGAGAGTAAATTTTAATAATAAAGCAAAGATAGACGAATCAAGCCTTAAAACATTTTCCTGCTACGACATTTCGGACTCGAGGTTCAAACCTCCTATAAATTTGTTTCTTTTATAATAAAGCCAATGACGAAGTCAGATTTATTTATTATGAGACATTGAAAGAATATAATCAGCATCACATATTTCAACGATAAAATAAGAAAATACCAACTGCTATGAAATTGTTGTAAGCAAAATCTCCGAATATTTTCCTCTATTCTTCTTCAAAACTGACTGAAACTAGGTGATATCTAAGAATTTATTTGAAATTTAATCAACAATCGTTATCATGAAATTTCCAAAAAGAAGGCACTTTTATAAATACGTAGGTCAGCCAAAAAGTTAGTTACACTATTTCGTAAAAACTCTTGGTAGAAGGGTATTATGTTGAATTTGGTGGCAACATTGCAGACACGTATCTGCAGCGCGTGGCATAACAGCATGGATATAGCAGTCTTAGTTTGCTGCTAATCAGTCCTGAAGATGTCTTGGTAGCTCTAGGTGGCCTCCAGTTTGGAATTGTGTGCATTGGCTCGTTTTCTGTGGTAACTGCACTGAAATATATGATGAAAATGCAATATCGCATGTCATCAATCATCATCATATCGCTTAAAGTGTCGCAACATTTTCGGACGTGCTGATGTTGACGACTCTTACCGCAATTTGAAGACCATCAACTTCGACAAATGCTGAGATTATTGCTTTCGTGAATGAACGGATTTTTACTAACTGAAGAAGAAATCGCAAATGAATTAAATGTTTCACATGGAAGTGTACATAAGATTATTGTCGAACATTTTGAATTCCGTAAATTTTGTGTTCGATGTGTGCCCCGTCTATTCACGGACTAACACAAAGCCCAACAATAGTTATTGGACATCGGACGGAAATAGAAAATAGCAGAAATAGCAGGAAAACATAGAAAAACTTGTGCCACGCCTGGGCAAACTTTTAAATAAAGGAGGTGATTATGTGAAAAAGTAGCTTCTATATGGCTATATAGAAGCTACTCTTATAAGATTTTTATCTTCAATTTGTTTTCTGAAATAGTGCAACTAACTGTTTTGCTGATCTTCATATTTTAAATGCTTTCCACCTCCCCCAAACTATTTGCTAACCCTTAAACATAATTTACAAATTGGTGCGCCTAATGAACACAGCGTATCAGGAAGAATGTTTAATTAATCAGATTAAAGATACTGGATTTGAAACTCAGAAATAAGGTGAAGATGTGGAATAAATGGCATTCACCTTGGTCGTATCAGATCGATTGTTAATTCCACGATTGATCAATAGGGTGGATCGAAAATTCAAAGTGTGGATAAAATAATCTGCCTAGAGTGCAAAAGTTGTCTTTTAAGTGTACTAGCATACATGTAAAATTTTTTCAACTTTGTTTAATATCTTCCGGTGACCCAAGACACTTAAATATTTGCAAAAAACGATTTCTATGCAAATTTCGAATTAAAAATTTTAAAAAATAAAAAATACGTTGAAGAAACGATTTTACAAGGATAAACGTTTAGGAGAGAATGAAAATTGTTTTATATTGTTATTAAATGAATAAAATTATTTTTGTTTATATAATATTATTCAGGGATCCACAACTTTTTTTCTTTTAACAATATAACACAATTTTGCTTTATTTCGAAGACGAAGATAAACTACGCCTCAATTTCGACTTGAGCTAAACTAAAACAGACAGCTATAGGGGAAACTTTGGCAAAAGCGTTCTGTTTTTCCTCACTCCCTTGTTGTTTGAATGAATCAGACCCGTCTGGACTCTTGAGTCTGAGTTCTGAGTGAAGAAATTCTTGCGTCACTTCGAACTTCGAAGGCAAGTGAAACACCTATCTGTTCGTTTTCTCATTGCATGCTTTGTTTGAAGAAATACTGTGCCTTTGTTGTAATATTTTTTTCAGCCCATTTTTGCAAAATATAAAACTTAATTGAGAACATTACGAATTTAACATTAAAATAAACAACTGCAGTAATGTCTCAGGAAATGAATATAGTGAAAAATACGAGGCAAAGAACTATGTGTCTAATCTTTGGACCGCTGAGCATGAACTTAATGACCGAGCGTTACCAACAGTTTCTGATGTGCTAAATATTATTTATTTGTGAAATCTAAAACGAAAACGACGCTGCCTGTACGTGAGCCGACAGTAGCTGAAATTTCTGAAGTGGTTGCTCAAAAAATTGTGTCAATATGGGTTAAATCTTCTATTCCCCATATATCTCATAAAAGAGTTATTAAAAAAATAGGAAAATGTCATGATAAATATTGCAATCTTTTAAAGCCCTACAAAGGATGAAGGAATGATAAAAAATACCAACAAAAATTGGAAAATTATCGTAATGAAAATATATCGAGTTTGTTCGATATCACATTTTGCAAGTGTACAAATTTCGATACATGTAAATGATAAAAAGCCATGAACATTCCACTTGCTGATCGATTGTTTATAAAAGATCAAAGATTAGAAAGGAAAATGGTAATTGGAGAACTGGACACAGTTGCGACTAAAAAAAGAGAAAAGGTAAAAAAGAGAACAGATGGATAACGAAAGAATAGAACTAAAAATGGTTAAAACTGATGATGAATCAATGGAGCTCCTTGTACCCAAGTCTATGTCTTAGTCCTCGCATACAGATATGGATGCAATTACTTTGGAATATCAATCACAAAATCGTTTAGATTTCCCTACTTTAGCAAGGGAATGTGATCGATACAGAATTTCAGATATAGCAGCTCCTTCAATTACCAGTGCTGTTTTACAAGACATTGGAATTGTACACGAAGGAGAGACTTCGAGTGTGGTAGATCGCAATAAAATTGGTATACAGCGTGAAAAGCTTCAAAATACAGTTGCATAGTATACTAAGTTAACAGTGTCTCGGTCTCTTTTAACCGGATTATATTTCGATAGGAGAAAAGACAACACAAAAGTGCTAATTAAGAAGGACACAAAGCACTAACTAAAGACCACGAAGGAGGAGCATTAATCTCTTGTAAACGAACCTAACTCTGTGTGTATCGGACATGATACTGCTGGAACAGGAGGAGCTAAAGCTGTAAAAGAAGCAATTCTCGGTTTTTTTTTGTATCAAATAATATGCAATTAAATTGGCTAACAGTAATTGGATGCGATGGAACAAATGTTAATATTGGGCAAAAGAGAGGTATTATTCGCTTGATAGAACTAGACCTCAATACACCATTACAGTGGTGCATTTGTTTGCTTCATACAAATGAGTTACATATCCATCATCTACTAAATTCTTTGGATGATGCAACAACTGGTTCTACAGAATGAACCAATTGGTAAAGCAATCAAAACCTGCAAGAAGCTACCTGTAGCTTCTTTTTCTTCAATAAGTGTGGAGAATATGCCAGATAATATAAATACAATGGTTCTCAGAAATGATCAGTAATATCTATGTGATATTCGCCTAGCGATATCACGAGGTGAATGTTATTCTGACCTGGCATTAAGAAAACCTGGCCCAGTTGCTCACTCAAGGTGGCTAAGAACTGCAGTTAGAAGTTTAAGGTTGTATGTGGCCACAGAAAAACCATCTGACAAGCTTATTATTCTTGCAACATATATTATGAAGGTATATGCACCTGTATGGTTTCATGTCAAAACAAATCCGCCATAACAGAAGGAGCGCGGCATATTTGGAGACTTATATCTTTTTCTAGATATTTGTGGAACCCAATTCAAGAAATCTAGTAGACACTGCTGTTCAACGAAATAGCTTCTTTTGTCATTCTGAAAATTTGCTATTGTCATTGCTCACAGATAACAGAGAGAATATAAGGCCTTTAGCACTAAGAAAACTAATTTGTGCTAGGAATGAAAACAGCGATCATCAGAAGTAAGAATTTTTCAAGCACCAAAAATAGACTTTAAAGCAAAGAATTATTTTGCACTTATTAACTGGCAACGAGTTGGACGTTTTGAACCATCTCTTCTGATGAATCGGTCATTTAAAGAAATTGTGGCCGTTTTAAAAATTAGAAAAACGGAGGAATGATCAAAATATCCATGCCATACCCAAGCTGTAGAAAGATGTATTAGCTTAGTATCTGAAGCTCGGAAAGTGTTTATGCAGAAGAGAAGAGACACTGCTTCATATTGTATAGGATACAATCACGAAGTCTCATCAAGCATCATAATACCAAAAAGGATTAAAACCTTTAGACATATGTAAATCTTCAAACTAATAGAATTAAAAAATATATGATGCAAGTTCACTTTTTATAAGTTTCGTGATTTATTGCTTTGGATATTAAATTTATACCTCATGTATTATTATAAAATTATAATTATTTATAAGTTTATACTTTAATACTTGAATAATCTGCCAATTTTTCAAATATTTTTCATTAATTCACAATTTTTAATAGATATTTGTAAAAATGTCACTTTTAACTTTTGGGGGTGCTTGGGCCACCAGAAGATATGAATGAATTTTAATAATAAAAAAACGTAAACTAATATACCCAAAACTATTTTTGGGGCACTGGAAGATATGAATGGATTTCAATAAAAAATTATATAAAATAATATACTTAAGACAAAACTTTCCCGCCCCATGCCAAAAATAATTTGATTTTTTTCCTATACTTTTCTATCCACCCTATTTAAAGATTAACAGAGTACTTTCTGTGAAACATTTAGAAAATCCAGGATTCTACCTGTAATTGTTTTCTGCAACGAAATTTTCCATGAAATTCTCATCATCATTGCGAAAAATGTCTCGAGCTAGGAAACCAACTACCCCTATGATGAAACTTGACATATGAAATACTTTTTTAAAATGCCACATATATGGCGATCATATTTGAGAAACCTTTGTTTGTAGCCATCTGTAACAAAATGCAAATAACATAAAATTTCCGTTTTTCGCAGGAATTAAGAAAATTCAGCGAAACAAAAAATAAAATTTACAGTTTGGAAAAAATTGTCTTCTCTTAACAGTAAATGCTCGTACAGGCTACAAACTGAAGAGACAGTGCACATGCTAAATTCAATTCCAAATGTTTAGTTTCCTCTGCGTTTACTGCGACTCAAAGAACATAAAATAAAACTATCAAACAATACATAGAAACGGCATAAAAATGAACGTTTTCCACATTACAAAATCCAAAATGTAGCGGAATTAGCATAATCCTCTCCGTATAAGAAATTCGATAACGAATATGAAAACTTTGCAAATGAATCAAATTTCTATTATAGCTATCATTTTAAGTGGTGGTTGCTTATGAATATGTGTTAAGATTGAAAACGAAATGCAGCGGCCGCATCTTAAAATATTTTTGTAATTATAGGATTTTACTGCACGGGTGAATGCTTCATTAAAGCTGTCAAAAAATAATATCTGTATGTCAGGAAACTGTAAGGTTGGCTATTCATGCCCAACGAGACGAAATTGAATCTGCTTAATTATGATAGAAAATTTGAGCAAAGTTATGGAGTTATGGTTCAACAATTTGTTTGTGATTCCGGTTTTGTTTCTAGTCAATGGGAAAGTGTAAAGTGAAAGTTATGGAATAGTGGACAATAATTTTTTTAATGGTAATTCTGTTACTAACAAGTTGCTGAAGTCTGACACATCCATTGATCTTCCTTGCGATAATGAAAGTATATGAATCGTAATAGTAAGGGAAATTCTATGGATCAGTGATTACCATTTGTAATAACCAAATACTCAAAATCGCGTCATTTGGATAAATATAAATCTTCGAGTTTTGCATTTCTCCATATACTAAGTATAGTGTGGTGGGTGACGACAACCATATTATCATAAATTATATTTTGTGAAGACGTTTCACTTGCCAGGCTGTTTAGGCGATATGTGCCAGTCTTCTGTTGCAAACAAATGCTTGATATTTTTAATGGTCAAAGTGCATAAGCAGCATTAATTATATGCAGACGCGTATTTGCATTCATAGAGACTCTTTATTCACTACGAAAATTCCTAATTATAAATTTTATCACCACATCTCCATGATGACAGAGTGATTAGACGTTCACCCTTTACAGTGTTAACAACATGTTCTTAATACCCTGCTATGTTGTCGTTGTGACTTATCTCACTTCGTCTAATGTGACTAGCCAAGTCCATGAGCCAAGGTCTAATGATAATGTGGAAGTATAACAGCTCCTGTTGGTCGAAGGTACCTTGGAGCATCTCTATATCATCTGTGGTAGTGGTCTTATTTTAGGTCCAGAAAATAAGGGTAGTTTGCTTTCCTAGATGACTATCAGGGGCAACATTTGTGTTTCCTATAGAGGAAAGCTATGAACAAACTCCAACAGCCAGCTAGACCGCAGCGAGAAATCATTTATTATAGCGCACATCTCTCTACCAGTTTTGAAAAGAGCTGGTTAAGACACGCTGAATACAGAATTCTCAACCTTCCGATTGAAGCTCCTTAGGCATTCGAGGTCTTAACCGACTCGATTGCAGGTAGGCATTCGCTTTTATAACTGCATTTATAACGTTGTACAAATATGTTTAGGCACGAATATGAAGCTATGCTGATAATGCTTTTTTAAAATCACATAGGCTTTTACAAATCCATCTTTTCTTTGATTTTACTATCCTTTTTATTTCATTTCTTATTAAATTTAATGTGTATGAAATCAAAATTTACCTAGAAATATATTTGTAAATTTAAGCAGGAAATTAAAAACTCTCGCATTAATTACTTTTTAATAAGGAGCAAGATAAAGTTATCCGTTCTAAATGTTTAGCAACAACAAAATTACCGAAAGGATTTATGAATCTAACGTGCATAGTTAATTTGCTCTATCAGCGTTTTAAAAATAAAACAAATTCTTCCAAATTATAGAGACATATTCTCCAGTGATGCATTTAAACCTACAAACTGATGTAGAAAAATTAACTATCACGTATCCTTCCCAGAATAATAACCTACCTTCTAAGCCTTGAACTCGATACTTTTTATCTCGTTATCTTCATAGACTTGGATAAGATCCAGAAGCTTAACTAAGAACGGCACATTGTATTACAGAATTGGTTTATCGTCCCGATTTGTAGCTTTAATTCGCTGAATAGAATTGGTAAATAGTTTTAGTCTTGTCATTTCATTACTTCTTGGTTATCTACAAAACCTTTCACTTGTGTTTTAGTGGACCTAAAGGAAACACTTGATAAGAGGATTGCGGTTTGTTATTTTTGGAAGGATTTCAGCACTTGCATTCAATAACATAAAATAATAAATAGACTTGTTATGGATGTTTTCATACAAAATTCAAGATAACATGTTGGTACTTATTAAAGACTAAGGTTATTGCATAAATTTAAATATAAATCAGTAAATGTGTTTTAATTGACAGCCAGATAACACTTGATTTTCTTTAATAATAATCACCACATCCCTTATAATAAAGGCAGCCAAAATGAAAATTGCACAGTGGTTTTTGTGGCACGACTCCAGGTGGTAAAAATATGAAACTTCACTGGTACTTGACTGTGTATGGCAGAAAAAATCTAGTAAAAAATAGCTGCATAATATTGATTCAGATTCGAAATTGTGCAATAGCAGAGTTGAATGAATAATAGCATTACAAGTCGTGCCCAGAATGACAGATACAATTGCAAGTAGGACGCAGTATCAATAGCAAACCCTTTAGAGTACTTAAAGTAAAGTGATGTGTCCCGGAGTTATTTTTATTCACGCAGTTATATTGTTGTGCTGTTATAAATTTGTATTCCATTAAACCTATGCTGTGCAATTTATCTATTATAGCTTTTTCTTTCACACTCACCTTTTCTTTCTCACTGACAAAAAGCCCCCTGTAGTGGTCGCCCTTGGAATTTGAGAGCCCATGTTCTCAAATGACATTTTTCTGCATGCCTGTCCCACACTTAAAATTTGTAAACAACCTTTTAGGGCACTTTTTACATCTATGACAATATACGGCAGAAGTTACAATAGATGACGATTTCAAGAGTTGCCCACTACATTGCTACAGCATTTTCTTGAAATGTTCGAAATTCACATTTATGTAAAATTGTTGAATTTCTATATTACATATTAACACTATCCACTAGTTTCTACAGTCATCTGGGAAAAAGATTGACATAAACAGGTACTCAGGGGATATCTTTGAACATACTTTCAACCTTCAAATAATCTATAAACTTCACTTGTAAACTTTAGTTTACTTCTATAAACGTTATTATTCCTCTATGTCTGGGTACAAGGTTTTATGATGTCTGAGATTCTTGGTGGGCAGAGTATGACACAACTATTAGCCCTTCAAATGGATATCCAAATACTCACGAACAGTCTAGGTCAAATGAAGAAGGGTAACAACCTGCATGAACCCCGTTTACAAAGAATTTATAATATTCCATTCACATAGTATAACTCTGTAGACAGAAAATGGTTTATTTTTTTAAAAAAAATATTAAATTCATGAAGAGCTGAAACAAATCTTCAGATCATTACAGACTATTATCCTTTAATGGTTCTTAATAGTAATAAATCTTGAAGCAAATGTATTGCATTCATCGATTCTTTGGATGCAATTGCAGAAGTCATTCTTTGTCTGCTTCTGTGAAACAATTAAAGCCAATTTTATCTAACAAATATGCCTGCGTTTTGCTATTCTCGTTTCTGGGGTCTACCTCGAAACAGGAGGTTTTCAGGCCCGAAACCAGATTCCACAGAAGATGCGTTGTGTAATCGGCCTGTTTCACGTTAAATCATACGTAGGGGGCCAAGCGACAACCAGTTGGGGTGGTGCAGAAGTTTGGAGAGGGGTTGCCAGCTCAGGCGTCGTCCCAGTCATTTGACCGCGGTTCAAAATTACGAGGCTCGTCCCAAATAGCCCTCTTGTTGCTTCAACATGGAATCATAATGTAACTAAACTAAACTATTCTCGTTTCTCTTTGTTTATCAATTCCTTTTACTAAGAAATTATTCTTCATCCATTTAGTAAAACTGTATAACCGTTCGTAAGGAATTTTTAGAAATAATTAATTTATGAAAAACTTCAACATTTTAAACCCATAACAGACTGTTTTCTTTTTATTTGCTCATCATTTTATATATCCAGCAATATATCTAGAAGCAAATGCCATGCATACATATTTTAATTTAAGGGGATCGATGCATTTGCTTAAGACATTCTATGTTGCTTCTGTAAAACAATAAAAGTTAATTCTATGCGACAAATATTATATCTTTTATTATCCTCCTCAGTTTCTTTTATGAATCTCTTTTACTAAGATATTTTTTCATCCATTTAATTTATTTAGTCAAATATAACTAAATTTTAGAAATGTAAATATCATAATGAACTCCCTATCTTTCACTTTTTACTAACTCATATGTAAAATAGCCAGCAATAAGAAAATGTTATGCGTGTACCAAACCATTAACGTAACACATCGATGTATTTACTTAAGACACTGTTTGTCTGCTTCTGTAAAACAATAAAAGCCAATTTTATGCAACAAATATTCCTATCTTTTATTATTCTCGTCTGTCTGCTTTTACGATAAAGTGAAAAAATAAAGGCACGAAGATTGAAGCAGAGAAAAAAGAAATGAAGAAAAATGGTATGTTGTTGAAGCTTCAAAAATCCAATAAACCGTTTGTATTGGAATGCAGGTTCGCTTTTGAGAGCCACTCAGAAGATACATGGAATCCCTCTCTCATTTCCTGAAACAGATTGATGTGTCAAAAGCAGAAGGATTTATTTTTTTATATTCCTTATAAACATAAAATACAATATTGATGATGACTATCATGAGCATTTACAAAACTGGCATTCACTTTTCTTCTCTTATATGAATATTGAAGGAGACATTGTTTATCTTTCAGTTTTCTTCTCGACCGTAATATATTCGAAACAACTAAAATAACCAGTCTAAAATGTTTAGTATCATTTTATTCACGAATAGGAACAAGTTTTAAAACAATTTCCGCAAAATAATTAATAACCTATTTATTATGCATAATAGAATTTTATAGAAAATCTGCCAATTATTTGTCAATTCAAATAAATTTACCAAAAATGTTCCGAAGATTTACCGAATAGTGTAGCTGCATTTCTTTGTATAAACGACAAATGATATTGGGTGTATAATTATAGGTTTTATTTTTTATGCATTTGGTTTTGTATTGTAATTAGAAAGATAATGAATTTCAATTGTGCTAATTTTAACTAATTTTTATTTATATTTCAAAGATAATGCTAAGTTAATGAAGTGTCTGAATGCTTAAATGACTGGGTTTTTTTAATTTGGAGGAAAATGACAAATCGGACAGCTAAAGTTGGACAGAGGGAGTATTTATTAGTGGATTTTGTTTCTTAAACAATGGACAATATAACATATTAATCTTAGTTCAAGACAAAACGATAGCTATATTTCAGGCCAAAAAGGAGGCTTATAGCAGAAATTTGGAAAGAAATATAAAGGAATTTTCAGTTTAATCTTATAGGAAAAGGTATTATTTTGATTTAAGTGACAAGAATGTCAGAAAAAATGTCTCCTAATATATTGGAAAAGTAGAGTTTCGAACTATAGCTTGAAAGTTGAATTCTCTTAAGTTTCTGCATGAAAGTCTATTTATGCGTTTCGACCGAGATAGAAAACACACGTTTTTTATATTTACAAAAAAAGAACTCTAAAATTCCGGTTACATTTCAATCTTTCCTCAATTTTTTTCTAAATTCCTAAGTAATTGCAGGTATCGAAACCAAACCAAGATAGGAGAAGAAATACGAAATATATAAATGAAATATATAAATTTCTTTTCATTCTGAAATCATTCGATGACAAATAGATTCAATATTTTCGTGAACGATAAATTCAGTGTCAAAGAAACAGGTAATCCTACGAATTTATTAATAAAAAACACAGAATGCTTTTTAATATATATTTCTCAATTGTATAAAAGCAATCCCCTTTTTAGTTTTATGTATCCTTTGAGAATTCAGTGCATAATATACATGATTTTTAGTATTTTCTGGTAATATATAACCTGACACAGTTATTTTCAGACTCTGTCTTCGTAATTTTTAGATTTCAACATTAAATTTAATTTTTGAAATGTATACACCAAAAAATGAAATAATATTAATAAAGTGAGATTTTAAAAACATGCTTTTATTAGTGTACTAAAAAATAAAATTTTTATTTTAATTATTTTCTACTTTTTAGTTTTTTAAAATCATTATTATAAAAATTGCGGGTTCTTAAACACAATTTTTCTAACATTTCGTCATTCCAGCTCATTTGAAACTTAAGTAGCACGTCACTGATGTGCAGATTTCTATTTTCTAATTGTATAGTAAGCTGCCTTTTTCCGCCGTGAAAATTTGGAGAGAAAACTGAAGTAGTCTCTGAAATTTCTTGTGAACAGTATTTTTCGTTCTTTCGTTAATAATCTGAAATGTTCCACAACTGACTCAGAAATTGCTTCTTTAACGTAGAAATTTGGTATGATTTTTTAAATAAATGTAGTTAGCTAATAAGCACTTTTTGCAAATAAAAAAAAATGGCAAATTTTAAGTAACCGAAAAAGAAATCTTTGATCAAAATAATTTTTAAATTTCTGAAAAGAAAAATTTTACATCCGAGAATGTCTTGTCAATGTCTCGTAAAAATTATAATTATGGACTCCACATAATAGGAAAGAAGAATATGACAAATGTAGAAAACGAAATTTTCCAAAACTGAGTTTTTAGCTGAAAGGTTTCTTTATATACTCTTATTTAACTTGCTTGTTTTTAACTACGAACTCAAAAACGTGGAATTTTGTATTCAATTTTTTTCCTTCTCTAACTTACTGATATGCTATAGTTTCGAAATTTTTTTACACTTGTGTATTCTAGATGACAAGACACTAGTTTAATATCTTCTGATTTTCATTATTTGCCAATTGATTAAAATTGTAGAATTTTGATACCAGTGGCGTTACCTGATAAGTTATTTCCCAAAAATTATTTGAAGATTTCATGATATTTTAATAGTAGATTATAAATTTAATATTAAAAGGTAGAAAATCATAAAAATAAAAAATTCCACTTTTCAGTTCAAATTAAACAACAATTTACAGTTCTTCTATACTACATAGCTATAACAATGAACGATTAAATTGTTTTCTTTCGAAATGCTCTCTTACGACAAATATATTCGAATTTAAGGGATTCAGATTGACCATTTAATTCAAGATTTAGTGACAGGAATCGGAGATATTAATATTATGAAGCACATTTTTTAAAAATACAAATCATTATTAACTCTTATTAGTACAATTTTTATACATAATTAAATACACATTATTATCCATGTGCATTAGTGTATTTTTCTCGATTATGAGGAATTTCCAAAAATAACACGATAATACAAAATAAACCGAAAGCAAGACAGAAAATGTCCGAAGATTCTGCTATTTTATGATTAACTTCTGCATTTAAGAATGGAATAAAATTAATCTTAATATAAATAAAAGTCATTGTGGCTATGTATGTGGGTATGTGGCTCTATATGTAGCTATGTTCCACATTTCCTTCTAGACCAATGGACAGTTATCAACCAAATTTTGCACACTTATTATTCAAGACAAGGGGAAGACAATTATGAACTTTTCGAAGTCCAAAAGTTAATTAAACAGTCAGTTAATTAGAAATTATCTGAAACCGTTTTTCCACCGTAACTTTGGAGCAAATTGTCAGACAGAAAATATTTATATACCATCTTAAGGTTATTTTTGAAAATTTCGCTTATTTTTATAAATATCTATCATATAAAGCAGAAAATGCATGTATCTGTCTGTCTCTCGGTCACAAGAACTCCTCCTAAACGGTGAACGGTAGCGACATGAAATTTACACAGGACATACTAGAGCATATTTCTAGGTTGTCAAAGGTGCTATTTTTAACTTTCAGACTTAATTAGTTCTTAAGATATTTAATTAAATAACGAAAATTAGCCACTTTTAAGCCTAAGGCTTAGAAGTTTTTCCCAATAACTTCTGAAATATTTATTAGACAACAATTATTTTTATGCCATTTTAAAGACCAGAAAATGATTTTTTTAATGCTATTAATTCCATTGCGATGAAATGTTTTCTCTGATTGTTATTAAGGTTAAAAAAATATTTTCAACGCAATTTCTAACAATACTTTTTATTCTTATAGAAATGAATTCAAGCCAAATTACTGCTTCGCGCGCGGGCTTTTGCCAGTGTTAAAGTTAATATAAGAAAATATTGCTTTCTTTGGCCATAAACAACAAAGGAGACTTTTCACTTCCGGTTTCCTGTTTTCGTGGCATTTACATCTTTTAATACGGTTACACAGTGATCCAGTGAAATTAGTGAATTGTTCTCTCGATGTTTTGTTCAATTTTCACAAATTTTTAACTTATCCTAATGAGTGCGTGCTACTTTTTCCGGTTCCTATCGTAGGAAGAGGAGAAAGGGAGGGGAAAAAAAGATGTTCTAAGGGTCTATCTGCCGCGAGAACTCCTCCTAAACGGTGAATAGTCTTGACATGAAATTTGCACATACCATTCTGGGGTCCGTTCTAAGTTTAATTCTACTCTTATAAACTTTCAAAACAAATTACTTCCTAAGATATTTAATTAAATAGCGGAAATTAAGCCAATTTTCGGCGTTTTATCTCAGTTTTTCGCCAATAATTTCAGAAAAATATATTGCACGTATATTATTTACATACCATTTTAAAGAGCAGAAAATCATCTTTTTAATGATTTAAAATTAAATGTTATGCGTTCTTTTTCTTAATTTAATAAATATTTCAAATTTATTTCATACACAATTTGTAACAATGCTTTCTGTTATTGTAATTAAATTCAAACAATTGATCGTTTTATCAAATCCTTCATTCCGGTATTTATGCCTTTGTGAAAGTTATGATAAAAATATTGTTTTCTTGGAATGTTAACAGAAAGGCACAAATTTTATTTAGCTTTTATTTCATAGCATATACCTCTTTAAATATGTTTGCGCCAAAACACAATGATGTTATTTACTCTCTTTCAACGATGCTTCATTTAATTTTACAAATTTTTAATGATCATAATGAGTGTTTAAAATCCTTCAAGACTGTTGAACCCACTTCCTACCTGAGGGAGAGGACCTAAGGAGAAAAAAAGAACACTTTGCGGTTTTTTCCGGTCAGTGACAAAGACACTAAAGAGAAGAGAGTTGTAGTCCGGATAATGACAAAAAATGAAAGATATGAAAGAGTTTCTGCTGTTGGGGTAGCAATGATTGGGAGGGCAAAAGGGAGTACGAAGGACTACGAGATTCTTGCCAGGTGGTTCAAACTACGGAGAGAAAAGAAGAAGGGTGTTGAAATGATAGTCCAAAGGTGCAGTTGATTAACGAAAATCACAGAAAGACGCTTCCGCGAAAAACACTTTTAGTACATTGAAAGTGTTAGAAGTACTTGAACTTGAAAATATTTTATCCCGAGCAACGCCGGGCATATCTGCTAGTTTAGTATAAATGAATAACCGTCTTTCTTCAAACGTATTTTTATCCTTCTGATGTTTCTTAAGATAATTTTTGCAAATGAACCTCAAGGAAATTCGAAATAAGACATGCAAGTTTATGCATTCATTTTTTAAAAACTAATATCAACTCGGACATTGAATAAAAATAAGTGCAATCTAATTCATACGTGCGAATAATCTTAAAAGTATTCTAAATTTAAGAAATACCGCGTCGGAATCTGAATAAAAATTTAGATTGCATTTCAAATAAAATTTGCATTCGACTTCGAAGCTTCATTAAACTATTTTCATGCCATAACTAACTCTCTTTATAATTAAGGATGGAGAAACCTCACGACTTCAATTATTTTCTGTATAATTTACCAAAGTTTTGAATCAAAAATGGAAAACTTATGGCATATAATTAAATACTTTTAAATTTTGCAGTTTTGGTGTTAGATACTGTATTGTAGTTTCAAAATTATTAAAAAGCAAAAAAGGCCTGTTATTATTTCTATAATATTAAATTACTCTAAAAATTTAAAATACTTCATGGTTATCCCTCATTTTATAAATTATATAATATATAATTTCATTGTTTTCAGTATTGTGAGAATTATGCTAGGCTATTTAAGTTATTTTAAAGACTTAAATGGTGGTTTTAATAAGTTGATCCTTCGTAAATTTTAAAACCTGAAGAACTTTTTTCGATATAAAAAACATTCAAGTCGGTATCTATTCCATAGTAACGGTAATGGTTTTTCCCGGAATCTCCAGGGAATAAATCATTTTTAGAATTTTCCTATAGAAACGAGTTCTAGGAAAAAGAATTACAAACAGAACCTTCTGAAAAGGAAATGGAACATCACATTATTGGAAAACGTTTTACAAAAACATGGATTTCACATCAGATGACATGAACTTTCATATTCAAAATTGGTAGGAAGAATAGACAGCCTTTAATTACTGGAATCAAATCAGCAAAATTCTATTCAGAAGTTACGTTAGCCGTGCAAAATTATTGCTTGCTAATATCGTTATGATTTCCTTAATTCGATCTTATCTTCTAGAGTCATTCATAAAAAATCATTTTAAGTTTTCTCGGTATCAATTTATATTTTGTTTCAGGCGGTATTTTAGTAAATACAAAACTGATTACGAGAAAAATTTTGCTCTAATTAAACAGATAAATTTTTCTACTTGCTTTTGTAAATAAACTGTTGTAGACTGTTTCTGGAAATAAGATTGCTAAATATAAATTTGAAAAAATTTGAAATGGTTGCTTTCATATCAGATATCATTAATATTGGCATTTATATGCGCTATAAATTCGAAATTACTCTTTCATGCACTTAATATCGATAAAACATATATTAGATAGTTGGTTAAAAAACGCTCTGGGCAGTGTATAATTTAGAATCTCAAAGAAAAAACTAAATTCAGATAGTTAATTTCATTCGTTCTGATAACATTAAAGAGTTATTCACAGTATTAATTAAAGTATTGAGGTCTATCTTAAGTATGCGAGGAATTCATTGTAGGATTTAAAGTTATTATAGTTATTCAATTTAAAAAGTAAATTTCAATTAAACAATACACATTATGTTTTAAATTTATTGAAATAAAGTATGAATTGCATTCGTTTATAAAGGTAAATGAGTTCAGTTCATGTGTTTAAGTTCTGTTGATTAATAAAAATCCAGCATAATTTTTCTAGGATATGACATCTATGTTTTATAAAATTAAGTAAATATCTCACAAAAAGTTATTTCTGTTTAAATAAAGAAATATTTAAGTTTTTATTCCAGTGTTTCCATTGGAAATAATTAGTGTCTTAAGATGTCGTCAGCAAAAAATATGAACGACAGCAAATGAAACGACTAAAGCAGTTCATGTTTTCCAGATTGTGTCTAAAGTCAATCAAAAATAACATTAAGGAAATTTTTAGTGAAATGCAAATTTAAATTTGAAACGCAATGAAATTTATACTCAACTTGTCAAAACTTCCTAAGAATGCAGTAAAAGAAAATATATGGTTTATCAATGGCATATTTTGAAGCATATTTTGCACATGTCTTAGCAGTGATGTTATTGTTTTAGAGAAAACCATTTATGATGAAAAGAGTTTTGATAGAA
The DNA here is from genome assembly GCA_013235015.1 of Araneus ventricosus. NCBI lineage: Eukaryota > Metazoa > Arthropoda > Arachnida > Araneae > Araneidae > Araneus > Araneus ventricosus. The sequence goes on from BGPR01006947.1 coordinate 52,028, forward strand.
ATTTTCAAAAAACTTTCAAAATCGAAGATCAAATTAAGATCCAAATTGTTCAATTTTTGTTAATTATTTTGAAGACTATTGTTCCTTTCCTCTGAATTATTACTCTTGTTCTTCTTTAATTCTTAAGTACTATTAGAATGAGCTGCTATAATAAATTCAATATAGATGTTTATTCCTGACTAGCCGCCTTTGGCGACCAGTTTGATCTCAGAAAATAAAATTTCAAATGAATCTCTTATGCATAATTTTATATTCATGGTTCCCTTAACATAGTAGTTTTAGACTTCAAATTGCTACAGACATGTAACCCGCGTTCTTTTCGTAGCCTTGCACTTGTTCTGTTCCTTGTCTATATTAACGTAAAATATGCATTTGCTTTCAACATTAAATTGTCGCGGCACATTTTACGCTGCAGCATGCTTATTGACTTAAAACACGCTGATAAAAAGAATCAAAACATAGCAACGATCTTTCAGTTCACTGGATTATTTCATTATATACTTACAATCTTGAGAACTTCCTTTACACATTTCACAGAACAATTGATCAAATAAAAGATGAATGTAAAATCAATTTAGAAATTTTCTTAGCTTTCAACGTTGGTAGAAAAACACGCTATTAAATATTTGTTTCAACAATGAAAACGGTTTGAAATGCGTTGCAACAATGAAAAGTATTGTTGTAAATTATGCCAAAAAATATTTTTAACATTTATTAAAATTAGAGAAATTTTAAAATTTTCAGATGGTATAAAAATAATTTTGGATTTGTATTATTTTCGGAAGATATTAATGAAAAACGCCAAAATTTAGCTTAATTTTTAATTGATTAAAATTCTAATAAAAATTTCTAAAAAGTGCTCCGAGATGCACATTCCCACCGTCCAAAGTATGTTTGTGCAAAATTTCGTTGCTCTAGGTCTAGCGGTCTGTCCTGCAGAGCGCCAACACACAGACACACACATTCTCCTTTATTATTATTTGAGATTTAAGAATGATACATTTATCAAATGTTTCCGTCATAATAGTTTTCAAGGCATGCAGGTAATATTGTTTACTGACTTTTAATCAACACATTTTAATGATTATAAGTCAGGATTTATAAAACTCTGTGTTATTTGAGGAAGTGGAGAGTAAATTATAGTTTTGCAATTTTTTGGAACGCATTATTATATGATTCTTCGATATTTATAATCAATAATAGGGAATAAATACATCTGACTTAAGGCATTTTATTATGGTAGTGAATACTTACTTCAGATTATTATCATCATTGAATAACATCATTTAGTGCTCGTTTTCTTAACTATCTCCCAGTTTTGTGATCTCAAAAAAACTTTTTTGGAGGAAAATGAGGTCACGAACAGGAAGAAACTTAAGAAACCTTGTTTCAGGTTAATATTTCCAACGGAAAGGCGAAAACTTTAAGAAAATGTGTTAAATTTTTCTTAATTATCTAGGAAAATCTTTTCTCACTGCCAACTGCGAGTAGAAAATGTTTTAAAAGTCCAATTCTACGTTAATACTTCTTAAGAACACACAAAAACCTCTAAAAATATCTCATATTTTTTAATCCATTACTGTAGAAACGCATTTTATCTCATTTGCCACCTTTATTTACTCCCCAAGTAACTCGAATAAATTCATTTCAACAAGTAACAAAGTTTCGTGATCTTATTACGAAACTAACGTCACCGACGTGTGGGGAAGGAGAAACCCCCTCCCACCCCACACACACCTCTTCCTTTCTTGGCCAGACAGACAAACCGTGAATGAAAAACATTCTCCGGTGTGTTCGGCTGGCCTTTGAGGAGTTAATCAGGGCGTTTTATTGTTCCCTGCATCGCCTGCCTTTGACAGATCGTGTAGGTACAAGCGACTGACTTTCAATGAAAGCCACTCTCGGCTTGAGCCCTCATCAGCCAGCTTCAAGCAGCGAAGGAAAGAATGGGGCTTTCTGTTGTGAGTTGGCGTTTTTTGTTGGGGATGAAATATATCACATCGTGTTTGTGGGTGATGTTGAACTCTTTTCAACGTTCCCGAAATTGTCAGCCGCAGTTTTATGTAGAAAAAGAAATTAAAATCTAAGATGCCTTGGAATAACAAAAGATTCGTTAATAGAGTTTTTGTGGGGGATCAAATGCATCAGATCATGTTTGTGGGTGATGTTGAACTTAAGAAGCCTGAAAATTAGCAGCACAGTTTTGGTGTAAATGAATTAAAATTATGAGCTTGATTTAACTTATATGCTTTGATAAATGATTTTGGAATAAAATATCAGACTCGTCTTGTGATTTGGTTTCTTTATGTTTTAGGACGGAAATTTATATAGACTTTACTTAAGACAATATATTTTCTCTAAAGTTTCTTAGGGAAAAATGACTACGAGAATTTTTAGACAGTTGGAGTAATTACAAATGAAATGTTTTAAGTTTAACAGTGATAAAACAACAGTTAAGTAAAAAGTATATTGGTAAAACTGCAAAAACCATGTTTGAGGTTGAAATCTTTCCAACGTTCCAGAAATTGTCAACAGCAGTTTTACATGGATAAAGAAATTAAAGATGTGTTGAAATCATTTAAATTCAATTTAAAATCTTATCTATTGAATGCTCGGCTTGTTAGAATAAAAGAATTTTTGTTCTGCATCACCAGCATCTTTTATTTCCTAATTTCCTCGCAAAAAAAATACTTTTGAATGATGGAGTTGATTTATGGTGTACAGTTTCCCAATCATTGAAAAACAAATGCTGGAAATAAACCTTTACAGAGATAGTTTGCTGTAGAGTATTTCATCATTTACTGGAATATTAAAGATGAGTCTTTTTATATGAATAAATATCGTTTAAAATATATTCCTTTCTATAAACACTTTTTTTAACTTTCCAGAAAAAACAGGAGAGAAAAGTAAAAAATAAAATTGCTGATTTTTTACCTACAAAGCTTGCTTATTCCACCATTTTTAATTTCTAATTTCATTAACACTGATTTCCTTAATTTCATTTCAAATTTGATGATCATTCATTTTCTGGTTTAAAGATTCAAATTAATGAAGTATATATTTTTATTCATTCTTACTTGTTTCTCCCTGCTTAATTTTATATTATTCATTTAAAATCTGAAATATGAATCCAGAGTTTATAAATGTAATTCACAGAAGTGAATTAGTTCAGTGAAAACTTTTTACTTGATTATCAATGTTTGTATTAAAATTCCTTTCTATCTACATGAATATTGTATCCTTAACAAAAAAAATTGAAGAGTTTTAGCATAAATTTATGAAGAACTCAAAACCTTTACCCTCTAACCATTATTTATATACCCTTTATTCCTTCTTCAGACACTTATAATCCATTTACAATTGAATAAAAGGAAAAAAATCATATACGATTTTCTAGTATGTAAATGAAGGCAATTCACGAACAAAATTTCAACGGGTAGTAGGAAGAAAATAAACTTATGGCCTAGTAAAATCCAATTTCTACATTTGCTGAACCATGTCTTCCTCATGCTCAATTCAATGAAAACGTAAATAATGTGACAGTATCGAAATCGACTAGAATCTTTGCCTATCGAAGTTGAGAGCCTATTATTCTGATAGCCTTCTTAGATATATTATAACTGAAAATATATGTGGCTTTCTGAGCATATCAGGTTATTCTAGTTGTACAGAATGCTGTTTAGATAGGATGTCATATGTTAAAAACATTACATTTGACAACCGCTTCTAAAATATTGGCCAACCTAATCTTTTCAACATTTTAAAAAGTATTAGTACATGCGAAATTTCTGCTTGCATTTTTTAAATCCAGATACATGTTAGAAATTATCTTTAAAAATAATTATTATTATAATTGAATGTTAGATTTCAGGAATTAGAAGTTTTCGAACAAAGATTCTTTTAGAACCTTTCAAATCGGTTAAAATTTAGTGTTATTTGAAATTAACTGTGTCTTGGAGCACTGTTAGACAGTAGCTTGCTTAACATATATAACTAAACGTTGAACAGTCCTGATAAATGTACAGAATGCTACACAATAGATAACTTGCATAAACAAAATAATTGTGAGGGATGAAAGTAGGTGTAAATTCGGAACATGTAAAAAATTCTTACTGCTTGAATAAATTATGACAATAAAAATATTTACTGCAGAACCAAAATGAAAGTCCAATAAACTTTTTGGGAAAAACACTGATAAAACTCCTCATTAGTTAAAGATAAGTTTTGTGTTTAATTTAAATAAACCACCATAAAATGAGATAAATTAAATGTCGTAAGATTAACGGTCGTAAGACAGATGGATTATAGAGCTTTTTAGTTTTTTTGATAAATTTAACTGAAAATCAGGATCTGACTTTTAAATAAAATTGTCTACCAATTTTAACTCTTCATTCGGTAAATAAAGATAAGAGAAATTCAGTTTTATTTATACCATGAAAACCGTCATATTTTTAAACACTCTTATTACACTTGATTTAAGTTTGTAAATTTGGGATTTTGTAAACGAATTTTCACTCACTTCCTGATGCATTAGAGTTTTGAAATTTTGTACATGTGTGTATTTTCGATGACAATACATCACTTTAAATTTTTGGCAACTTCGTAATCAGTTAATTGATTAATATAATTAAATTTTGATTTCATACTAGTTGAGCCACTTTGTAGAGAATTCGAGAAAAAAATGATTTCAGGATACCATAATATTTAAATAATGAATTATAAATTAAAAACTAAAGTTTAAAAAGTAATTAAAATAAAGAAATTCCACTTTTTAGTACACTAACTAAAATATGTTTCTAAAAACTGTTTTTCTCAAATTTATTATGTGATAACTTAATGGTCAACATAGAAAAGTGCTAGTCCCCACATTTTAACTACGATTATCGAAAGTTAACTCTGAGGAGTGTGCTTCTTTGTGGAGGAAAAGTTGGGATTAGAAAGAAATGAAATCGTATGATGGTACATTATAATGCGCATGAGCATTACGAGAAAAAATGTTTGGCTTATTTCTCCAAGGTATCAAACATATTTATTCTCATTGATACATCAACATTTTATGCAAAATAAGAAAAAATAGAATTTAAATCATAAACATTAATGAAACTGGATCGTAGAACATAGAAATGTCAAAGTTAGAGTTATTTTTATTAAGAAAAAATGAAAGAAATGAAATCGCATAATGATATAATATAATGTAAATAAGCATTATGAGATAAGATGTTGATCTTATTTCTCTAAGCCTATAACAATAAAATATGCACCACAATGCAATATTTGCGTCGTAAGGAAAACTATTTCTAAATATTAAAAAAGTTTCTTCCAATGTCTCCGTGAATAATTTGAAAGTTATTTCGAAGTTTCTTTATTACTGCATGATTAACTGTATATATATATATTCCTATCTTAAAAACTAATATAATTCTCATAATTTAATTTCATACTTTTCATTATACTTGGTTCTTATAAATGAAATATAGTTTCTTCATTATCCTTTTCCACTTTCATAAGCTGCCAGTAACCTTCAAACTCAGTACGATATGAAGCATTTCCACCATTATGTAGATTTCGTTTGCTCTCATAAATTTGAAAATTATACCAGCATTATGCTGATGACATATATCAGGAATTTATCCACAATGATAATGGCAGATCATTTGTCTGCTATTTATTATAACTGATGCAAGTACGGTAGAGAATCATAGACCAGATATATCAGTTATAGAAATAAGATTTTCATTATTTTGGTATTAATCTACGAGCTGAAATCGTGTTTCCTTTTTACTATAGTCATAGTGCCCCAAAAAATATGTTGCGCTTATATGAAAGAGCGACTGTGGTTATAACAGCGTTATTTCCAATTTGTAGAATTTTGCGATTTCTTTAGTAGATGGTTATGTATGTCAGGAGAAAATCTGTTATAAAGTCGATAGAGGTGATTTGTCTTTGAATGAAATTGAAGCGGCAAAACCAGTTTCTTCGTTCACGGATTCCTCTGAATGGGCTCAGCGCCAGTAATCCAATTTTGGTCGGCAGAAGATGTTAGTGGAACCAATATTTACAGTCGATGCGCATGAGATTTTTTCCGATTTTGCAGTAATTTTAATCATAGGCGACATGCCGCGTCCAGATACACACACATGGAAAAATCATTACACCAAAGGAGAACTGCTTCTCTAATTAGTTTCAAAATATCTGAAATTCAGTCAGCCCAGTGTATTTTTTAAAATTATATTGATGCCCCGTTTTGAAGCAACACGAGGGCTGTTTTGGAAGAGGCATCCTAATTTAGAACCGCGGTCGGATGACGCATGCTATTCTTTGAAGTCCTCACAAGATTCATAATGGCAACATCTAATGATTCTAATGGCAACAGCTATATGTTAGGGTGATTTGAATATGTGTCAGACTGAATAGGAAAATAACTTTTATTCACTGAACACTTGTTTTTTAAATAAGACTGTTATTGTGAAACATCTGGAAAACACATAACTGCTTGAACTGCTTATATGTATAGGTTTTTGTTTTGATAGTGTTTAAATTTATTTTATTATTCATTTATTTTTGATATTTTTCATTTTAAATTCTGTACATGTCTGGAAATTGTAAATTGTTTTGTAGTATTGTTTATCAATAAAATGGTTCGGGCTTTTGGTTGTAGAGTGGGGGCCCGCTCTGGTTGTGATGTTCTTGCTTTATCCATCTTGTGCCCATTTAAAACCGATGAGATGACTCTAGTAGTCATAGGTATCGGAGGTTCAGGTATCAGATGACGAAGACGGCACCTCAGCTGACACTCCCTCGCCACACTTCCGCACCAAACCAGCGGGGGGACGTTTGAACCACAACCTCAGATTTAACGTAGAAGAGGCCCACATACCCAGTGGATCTTTAGTGGAATTAGGTTCCTCCAGCCTTGAAGCTAAGAACTTACCATTAGGCAATTTTCTTTCTCTTTAGTAGTCAATAAATCGTCATCGCCTATACAAACTCATATACATGCTGGTGGAAATTGATTTATAGACGTAACAAAAAACTCATAAGAACCCTGAGATTAAGCACCAATTGGGATTCCTAAAATTACCGACACATCTTGCAGTTCATATCAAAAACTGTCTCAAAATTAGAGCAGATCTATAAAAATAAAAGTGAAAATTCATAAATAGCATGTAAGATCCAAAGTGAAGAAATCCAAACTACAGAAAAGATTTCCTTCGCATTTTTCTCACTTTAAGGGGAAACAAAAAGAAAGCTATGGCAATAGTTTCGAGACATGTAAGTAAATGGTTATTTCTTATTAATTAATAATTTTGTTTCAGTATACAGAAAAGATTATTTATCTTAGTGGTGTCATTCATATTGAATGAAAATATAAAGGATAATTAATTAATTTTATTCATCTGCCTCCGATTAGCCAATTATAATGTTTAGTTTAATCATACTATAAAAATAACTTCTAACTTAAGAAAAATTTAGATTTCGGTGGTTTTTAAACATCGCTTATTACAGTTTGCAACTTTTGGAGAAGTTACAAGATTGGAAAGTTGATAATAAATGATTTTCTAATTTTTTTGTTATATAATATTTTTATAAAAGAATTTTTTATCTGAAAATATTAACTACATATTTAAAAATGTGAGAAATGGAAATATTTTCATCCCAAGCATAGACGGTTACATCTCTAGTAAATAAAAATGATTTTATCCACTTTCATTTTTATTATCAAAGCTCTCGTCAGATTCCAAAAGGAATTTTGCGGAATAAAAAAATATTTTAACGGGTTATCGTTTTATTCAAGTTAAAAAATAAAGTCATCTTACTTTAATCGTTATTCCAAAAGGAAATTATCTTTCAGATTGCTTTTTTCACTTCTTTAATAATGATTAATTTCAATAGCCATCGAATTTAATCACCCAATTATCATTTTTATTTACAGAATTTGCATTCACATAAATGAGTTTTTAATACTATTTTATTTTCCATGAAGAAACTCTACGGAAGCTTTTTGTAACACGATATGAACCATTAGGTCCACAAGAACCCCATCACTGACACAAAAACCTATTTATTCTCGGATAAATGGAAGCGTTTTGGCAATTACTTTCTTCTGCCGTCAAGATACTTAGTAGTGGACACATTCTCGGAAACTTCTACAAGATATGTCACCCAATAATAACACCGGGGAAGTAACAGAATGGGTTGGCCAAGTTCCAAACCTCCGAGAGCGCCCCGAGTTACATTTTTGCTTTATTGCTCGTTGTGTGAGGATGGAAGCACCTGACATAAAAAAATGGAAACTATTCAGTAACAAATTTCTCTTATCTGGAGGGGAATAATCCTTAAAAGATATCGTGACTGTAACTGGTTTCTGCAGCAAAAAAAAGATGCAAAGCCTTCCAGTTTGTGACGCTCCTCTGAATTTCTTTGCCTCAGCTGTTTAACATTTTTTTCAGATATAAAGTTACAGCTTATAATCCTTTGAATTGATATGCGTCTTTTTTAAATTCGTAGCATATAAATCTATTTAAGGCTTTATGAAACAAAATTGCCGAAATATTGGATATTTATTAACTTTATTATCTTATATTACATCATTATATTTAAATTTCAATATTTTAATCTCATTTTTGAAATTCATTATTTCAATCTCATTTTTGAAATTCATTATTTCAATCTCATTTTTTAAATTCATTATTTCAATCTCATTTTTTAAAAAAAAATAATTATATTAATCTCATTTTTTTAAATAACTAATTATTTTAATCTCATTTTTTTAAATTCATTATTTTAATCTCATTATTTTAAAATTAGAAATATTTTTTGTCCTTGAAGCAAAAGTGGCTTTTAATACTGTAATACTCAATTATTTATATTTTGGTAAAATTAGATAATCCCAACGTAGGTATGCATTGAATAATTTAGTATATGATTAGTGGTCAAAAAGTATTGGGACTTGTGCCTTACCCTTAAAGATAAAACACACAAAGTGAAGGCGTTTAGCCGATATTAATCTTGAACGACGCCACTCATGCGCCAAAACTTACAAGGTCGTAGCTCTCACGATTTTTGTACAGTAGATTTGATTTTTTGGAAAAATGTATGTATTGTTCTGTCTTCGCATTTATTACGGCAGAGAAATATGAGATGAACGCTGTGATCGATCTTATTGAAAAATTACCATAAACCTACGATTTATTTCCTGTTGCAATCAAATCATTTTCAAAAAGTTTTCTTCATTTTCAGACCATGCAAGGAGATACGAGTGTAGCTGAAAGCAGGTTACTTTTTGGCCAGCAGAAAGCAGTTTTTTAAGAAATTTGGTAAACACACGTCTCACACCCAAATCTCCAGTCAGAATGGACAGAACTGAACCACGGCTAATGCTGAACTCTTCAGATAACTCACGAATAATTCGAAGATTTTCATGCACGATTGAACGCACATCTTGGGTGTTTTGATATTTGTCAACGTTTTGGGTGTCATCACTTCCGACAATTTAACACATATTGGAAACTTTTTAACAACTCATAAACTATTAAGCGTTTCATACAATCTTCTCCATATATATTTTTTTCATCTTCGCATGCTCCTCACCATAGCTAACTCTAAGAATTTTACAAAATTTGATGCAAATTCTCTGCCATAAAATTTCGACGATAGCACAGCACATACAGTTTTCAAATCTCTGCTATACAGAAATGGTGGGAGCTACGACCTTGTATCATTCAGTATATCCATGGGAGGGTTCATGGTCAATATCTTCCAAGAGTCTTCACCTAGTTTGTTTCGGCCTTGAGTGTAGGGCACTGGTCCCGATTCCTTTTGATCACACATTTCTTGTCGGTCATTACTGAAATAAATAATTAGTAAGTAGAAAGATGCTGTGTGTAATTGCTCTTTATTAAAAAAGTTCTGACTATAATCCTAAGTATCTAAAAGTGATTCTTATATTTGTATATCATTCAATTTTTTGCTCTAGTGATTAATATACAGGGAACAAAGATATGTATTTTAAGGAAAATTAATTATATTATTTGTATCTTTATTTCGTCGAGCCCTTGAAGAAGTGTAGCAACATGAATTATTTCGTTGATCAGTAATGCGATTATATTTAACCTTCTACGAACTGTTAACTTAAATTCTCTTAGATTATATATTTGTGAAAAAAACATAAAATAAGGATAGCTACAGGTAGATACTAGTTTAAGATATGCGTCGACTTAGTAAATATTAAATAACTAACATCCACTGTTGTATTAGTGAGAAACGTATATTTCGTGTCTTAATTTTTCAATTAGGTTTATTTCTAAGTTAATTTTTAATATCTGCTCTTCCATTATCCTTTCTTAAAAGTTTTCTGCCAATTCGAAATTATTTATTTTATATTCAGCATTCTAATTATCAATACTAGTAATTGATACTGTATCTCCTGAAGCCAGATCGATTCTTTCAGTGGAAAGGTCAAAGGTAACTCGAATGGACTAACTGTTTGAATACACAATTCTTCTCTCTTAAAACCTCAGTTTTAGTCCAGTATGTTTTTATTCATCTATTTAAAACGTAAAACTGCTTCTTAAAAAATCTAAATTAATTTTTGTACCACTAGTGATGTATTTTATTCAATTCTCAGTCTAGTTTCCTGAAAAGATCTACCTTGATTTTTCATTCAGTTCTATTACAGTTACAAAATTTTTTTTTTTCCATATAGTAGTAGTAAGTTGGTTCTAAATTCAACAAACTGTAATTCGTTCGACAATTTTATTAAAAAAATGAAAAATAGATTTATTTTTCTGTATTGATTGGCAAAAATAGATATATTATCAGATTACGCCCCTCAAAAGGAATCAAAATTGAATTAAATGAATCGATTGTCTGATAGTTAAGTTCTAAATATAATGAAATAGCATATCGTCATTGAAAATACTCCAGTGTAAAAAATTTCAATGCCTTAGCGCATTAGATTGTGAATGAAAAACCCATAGAAATATTCCGTCTTTGCGCACATTAAACAAGTCAAGTTAAATAAAAGTAAGAAAAGAACAGAAAATTCACAGCTAGTCTATTTGTTGTCCGTTTATTCTTTTGAATGCAATTCCTTTACGATATAAAGCTATTGTACTAATAATAACTGATGAAATTCGCTTTTGAGAAACCCTCAGAAAGACAGTTGTTGTTATTGTCAGCTTATGCTAATTGACGTCCCTTACCGGCGGACGCCAAGAGTACGTGTATGAGAAGTCACAAGGGGAAAAAAATTGGGTTCTAATTTCCCTAGTGGGTATAGTAGTTGTGTGGGTTGAGTTACCCCTCACCGTTGACGATACATACCTCCCTCGGAAGGGTCGGGATGTGGTCGCTGACAGCCGTTAGTTTTCCGACCTCAGTATCCGAGCTGTTGCAGCGATAGTTCTTCATTTGATCCTATACGCTACGGTAGTGTGAGGGTAACTCGGTTTACGGTTGTTAGTTGTGCCAATTTACGTTTACTGTAGTTGATTCTTGAAATAGAAACAGAAATTAAATCTAACTGATGCCGTTGGATCATTTAAACTTCTAGCTAAATTTCTAAACAAAGGAAAAATATTAAAAAAAATTTAAGTTTTGTGATTAGCTCTGACAGCAATTTTTAAGCCTTCAAAATATCTTCATATTTCAGTGTATGTCATCTCAGAAAAATACATTTTTGTTCAGGAGATGCTGCATCTCCCACTATGCAACACATTTTAATTAAAAGGTCACAGTAAGTATCAAAGTATACTTTAAAACCACATTTGTTATCTTCCACTTAAATACATGGAATTTTTATTGTTTGTCCAACTGTGTGGGAATCAAACGAAAACTTTATCATATTAGTTGATCGCTGATTGAAACACTGGTTCTGAGTTCTGATTACATGTCAGGAAACCTGATTTTAAGAGGAATTATTTCAGTCTGAGGAAAAGAGTAGTAGATATATTTTTCTAATACATGCAGAAGTATTTCCTTTACAAACATTTATGAATTTGTAACTGAAATTGTAGGATGAAAGATTTTTTCACGGAAGTAAAATGATTTTATTTCAAGAAAGCACATTTGTGATCTTCCACTTAAAATTATGAGTTTTTTCCCCTTCCTTCAACTATGTAGGAATCAAAGGATAACTTTATCGTGGCAGTTCATCGTTTATTGGAACACTGGTTCCAATCTCTGCTTACATTTTAGGAACCTGATTCTAAGCAGAGTTATTTCAGTCTGAGGAAAAAGTCGTAAAGATATTCTTCTAATATATGCAGAAGTATTTCTTGTACAAAAATTTATGAATTTGTAACTGAAACCGTAGGATGAAAGCTTTTTCCTCTGATGTAAAATGGTTTTAATTCAAGAAAGCACATTTGTGATCTTTCACTTAAAATTATGGGTTTTTTCCTCTTCGTTCAACTGTGTAGGAATCAAAGGATAACTTTATAGTGGTAGTTGATCGTTGATTGGAACACTGGTTTCAAGCTTCAGGAAACATGATTCTGCGCGGAATTATTTCTGTCTCAGGACAAGCAGTAATTTCACGATTCAGAGAATATGAGGGGGGTTTTCAAATTTAAATAAGTTTTTTGCATTTCATCATTTGACTGAAAGAAGAACTGACTAGCGAATAATATTAAAAAATCATAAAAGTTAAATATTATTAATTCCTTAACTGTTTCTTTTTATATTTCATTCAGAAAGGAAAAAAAATGTCAATGTTTTTATTGCAACTCCCTACGCAATTTTGCATCAGAGGACGCTATTTTCATCTGAAATAAGTGAATGTGAGAAATTTAAGTATTTAGTCCATTTTTATAAAGCAATTTTAAAGCAAACTTTTACTAAAAACTAGAATTTTGGCCGTAGCCATGTGCTACATAAGAAATCGAATATTACGATTATTAATGATAAAGAATTAAATTTAGAAAAGTAAGAATCCGTTTGAAATTTAAAACTTGCACACATTTTCTTGCTAATTAGAGGTCTGATTTTGTGCGATGGACATAATAAAGAGCACTCTTTCCTCAAAGAACCCGCTTCTTACCTGAGACGGCTATCAGCATTCCCTAGCATCATATATTTAAAGAAAGACACTGTGTGATCGTTCCCATATGTATCTTATAGCATATTGGAGGCATGTAGTCTACGTACTTCATCATACATTTATGTAAGTTGGATTAAAAATGGGAAAGGAATAAAATGAAATTCATTAAATCCTGAGAAAATATAATTTGTGTTTATCGCCATTTATAGGTAACATAAGAAGCTAATTTCGGAAGAATGTAAGGGAAAAACAGTAAAGAAACAAACTCTTCTTACCCATACACCATACTCACAAATCAAGCAAATAACAGAAGAAGCGCGTGTGTGGAGTGTGAACAAAACAGTTATGTTTTTAATTTGATATGAGTTCACTTGATTATAAGTGGTTCCAAACATAAAAGAAAATATTCTTGATAAATAATTTTTTATAATATATAATAAGCTTCAGAGATGTAGAGATGTCAGTTAGCGTCCTAAATTCTAAATTAATGCTCCGAAGACGAACCACAGTTTCCATAAAGAAGAACAAACAATAAAGAACGCTAACTTACTTCTAATGCAATATAATCTATTTATTTTCAAGTCAAACTTGCTTCCTCTTTTCTTTTGTAGTTACTTCTGCACGAAATCTATCTGACAAAAAGGATGAAAAGGCAAACCTTCTAGAAAAGAACGTCTTTAATAAAAGTAAAAGTTTCCTATAAATATCAGAATTGAGCTAACAAATCAGAATAAATTAAGATTAAATGCACTTTAAAATTAATTATGTGCATAATTCAATTTTCATGATATTTCTAGTCTCAACATTTAAGATTTTTATCGCCAGCAACTTTAATTACCGTAATTTAATTATCTCTAAATGTAATTAAATCATTGGCGTCTTTTAAAAATGTTTGTAAATTGAAATGAAGGGCGACTAATGTCATTTTAACTTTTGCTAGTAAAAGAAAGAAGTATGTGATTCAAATAAAACTTTTCTTGTTATTACTTAGGCAATAAGAAAAAAATCTTAAGCTTTGAAAACTCTGAGAAATAGGCGGGCATTGGAAGGAAATTTATTATACATCAGAATTTATTAAATTTGAGAGATGAAGAAGAAACTAATTAAGCTGTGAAAGAATGCCTGCGTCAAAGTACATTTTTTTAAAAAATTTGTTTGAAGTTTTAAATTAATAAGTTCAATTTATCTATTCTTTTCTTTAGCTTTACACTGATACAATTTAGCTCGAATTTTATAAATAGCTGTCAAACACTGGGAAAAGCATTTGTTTCTGTACTTAAAATCATATTTAGTCTTACTGATAAATTGAATAAATTCTGCTTGTAATTCTAAAGAATAAGAGGAGAAAAGACGAAGAGAAAAGATAACAGACAAACAAAAAAGAGGGTATTAAGAAAGTTAAAAACTATTGTAATTAAATTTTGATGGGAAGTTTCAATTTCTAATACATTGGAAGTGTTTTCCTTGTTCAGAGATAACAAGAACTGCAATCATATTATATTTATACTTTAGAATTTATAGGCCATGCATTTCTAGTAAACATTTGTACGTTTTTAATATTAAGGTATCCGACTGGGTTCCGAGAAAAAATTTTAAAAACGCATTCACAAAAAAACTTAAAGAACTTAATAACAAATATAGGCTAAAATAGTCACAATTAGAAGTAAAAATTCATATATCATCAGTAGTTTTTGAAAATAAGATTTTTCTTCCAAGATTTTTAATAAAAATTTCAATGTTAAGAAAAACAGCATAATTGAAAAAATACGGAATATATTTAATTTTAATTTCGCTCGCGAACTTCTCACACTATCTAGATTGTAATAGATCTCAAGATAAAAGTTATTTTAATAATAATTAATAAATATTTTTTTAATAATTTTTAAAATAAATATTTTATGAACATTCAAAGTTGGCGTCATTGATTTTTCGCCAAAATTATCCTATGATTCGAACTGAAAGTGACTGTAAAACATGACTAAATAAAACTATTATAAAATATGCAGTCTATTACACCCTCAAAGGCGTTTTACACATGTGTACCAAATTTCAATGAATTTTAATAATTTGTTTTGGAGATATCACGTTTTCCGAGGACAAATTTTAGTGAAATTTTCATTTTTCAGAAAACGCATTTAAAAAATATAATAACACATTAGTTCAAAAAAATATAAAAGAATAAAATATTGAAGGAATAAGAATAAAAATAAAGAGTGTTTTAAAATCTTAAAACTTGTGGCTTTATTTTTAGATCATGTAAAAGCTTTTGAATTTTTCTTCGAGAATCTCTTTTTTCAACCTAGTCGGATACCTTAAATAGCTTATCTTTCTATATATAGTAATGTACCTTGCTATACAAATATTTCAAATCCTTAAAAATATCTTAAACCTAATAAATTATTTATCAAAAATTAAATACTTTGTTTGTATGTTTGATAATTGTGCAATGAAAACTTTATTTACTCTTCATATTCTGGTAAACAGTATGTCTATTTTTTTAAATATCAAAAACTCTTTTAAACCGGGTCATTGTGAAACTGGTCCCATTTGTCTCAATCACAGAAGAATTAGATCCATCAGCGCGCGAACCACGAATTCTCCAAGAACAATTTTTTTGTTAATACCACTTAATGTCTTAAAACAATATCTTAGAAAACCACTTAGGAATGTATATGATCTAACTTCAGATGCAATGGACGTTTGTTAAAAAGAATTTCGTAGTACATCAGTGCTTCTTGGATAGTTTTTCTTAAATAAATTTTTGAGCCCTGTCAAAAAGCATATTTTTCTAGACATAATTAACAGCATAATTCACTTGAATTTAAATTTTTCTGCTAATTTTCGCAACCAATATGAATTTTAATACGCTTTTCAAAATTATAAATGTCATAGAATGAAGGTGGAATTTTTAAAGCAACCATGCACAATTTCGATTTTTACATTCAGCTAATTCGAGTGGGTGAGTGCTTATTTGCAGATAAAATCGTTACAGTTTGCTTTGTACGAAACTCTTGCCCATAAAATGGCAAAATTACACTTTCGTTTAACATTTGAAGTATAAAACATCATCGAAATTTGAAATATCAAGTCCGAATGAAAGTGCGACTGTGGTATTAGCGGCATTATTCCTAGTGGTTAAATGAAATTTCTCTGGTAGACGGCTGTACATGTCAAGAGAAATTTGGTTCAGAGTTAATATTGATGGTATAGTTTTGAGTGAACAGGAGCGACAAAATAAGTAATGCTTCACTACTATGGACACCTCTAAACTGACAGGGCTTGAAGTAATCCAGCTTCTGCAGACAGAATATGTTAAGTTTAGTTGAATTGACGCCCAACGCGAGGGTTATTTTGCTACGGACCTCATAAGTTTGAACCGCAATCAGATGACGAGGACGGCATCTGACCTGGCATCTCATCTCACATTTCTTTACCACACCTGTGGGAGGGCGTTTGGCTCCCTACGCATGATCTAGAGTGGGACAGGGCCACATCCTCGGCGATTCTCCAGCGGAATAGGTTCTCGAACCTGGAGCCCTACAGCTCCGAAGCTGAGACATTACCACTAGACCAGAATGTGTCATTGAAGTGAATATTGACAGTTCCTATTTTTCATTTCGGTGCTCCATATATTTAAAGGAATAATAAAATTTTTTGAAGCAAACATGCGTCCCTCCATAGTGGTCTAATGGGGTGTCGGGGAAGGAAAAAATTATGACGCTTTTCGTGGTAAAGTTAAACGCTTATACCTCCTCAACCAAATAACATCGAGAGTTGGTTTTAGTTTCATTTAACAGAGAAAGGTGAATAATGAAGATTGCAGTAAGAATTTTATAATTACGGCTTAGTCACAGTCGAGTGCAAAGTTGGTTAAAAACACGAAGAATTTTGATGACGTCACAGCGACCGATGCGCTCGCACGTAGGGCGCAACCTAGCTTCCCGCGCTTTGTCATACCTAACTGTCTGGCGGCCTCAGTCGCTTGCTGCAGTCGGTTGTTGTGAGAGGTATATTAACTTGCTTTTCCAAATTTTGTTACGAGAAGGCATTTGATTTTTTCAAACATCATTTTAATCTTAATATGGTTCCTACAAACTATCCAAGTACATTAGGCAATTCATTCATCGATCTTACGTTCACGCGAAATATTACTCCAGAATTGTTGAATTACGTTTGCTATTTCTCGTACCATCGTCCGATTATACGTAAGATTGTTACTAACAGAAATTGTATCCAATATTGATAACATGAATGAATATATTACATTTGAGAACAAGAATTATTTTTCGCGAAAACAACCCAACGAAACTGACGAATCAGTCACATAAAGTGAGAGTTACAAAGAGCTGCTCCAGTCACATAATCTCAGCGTCACAAAGAGTTACTACAGATGTAATCAGAGAGTCACATAGAGCTAATTTGGTCACATAGAGCTACTTTAGTCACATAGAGCTACTTTAGTCACATAGAGCTACTTTAGTCACATAAAGTCAGAGTCGAGTAAGCGAAGAAAGTTTACGCCCCTCATTCCCAGCTGCCGTTTCGCAGAGACAGCCTCTCGACAAATTTTTTTCTGTCAATTTTTCAAGATAAGTCTTAGGATTCAATACAAATCAAATTCTACGATTTAAATTTCAAGATTTATTAAGTGATATGCACATTAAAAGTTTCAGTCTAATTACAACAATAGTCACGATAAGACACGGTTTTCTGATAGTTCATCTTAGTATGACAATGTTTATAGGCTGCACATTATCTTTTAATTGCACCATGCGGCATGTATGGCGCAAAAACCATTCAAAACGCTCTAAAGAACATACCGACGTATTTGGCATGTACTTGCTTTTGGGATAGTAGATACTCAACTAGAAAAAGTTTATCAAAATTTGAATTAGGCACTTTATTAAAAATTAATAGAAATGTTAAAGTTTCTTCTCAACATTTTCGGAGCATATTAATGCTCCAAAACCATTTTTACATAGAAAATATAGATTTTTATTGATAATTACAATTGTTTCTCTAATTTTAATAATTTTTAAAATGTGCAATTTTGTATATAATTTTGCAACAATACTTTTCTTTGCTTCAGTTACTACATTTATACACACGTGCGTTGCGATGATATTAAATATATTTTTCGTGTTATTTGAATTATTTTTTCTTAAGGTTTTTCCTTGCTATAATTAAGAGTAAATTTTTTAAAAAAAAATAATATTAAGACAGATGAATACATCCTAAAACATTATCATGCTATGCTGGAGGCTCGGGTCTTCTTTATTTGTTTTGCAATCGTTAACTCATTTTAAGGTTTTATTTTTTAGAAAACATATTCTAGTGAACGCACACAAGTGCAACTCGCGTCTCTCTCCGTTTAATTATATATATATATATATATATATATATATAATATAAAAATGATTCTCTGAAATTTCGAAAAGTACTGAAAGACTCTATTAAAGGACAAACATTGCAGAACATCTCTGTAAACATTGAAACTAAAATTCACCGCTTTAACGTTTAGAAGTTTCACAATCCCGGGAAATGTGTGTGGAAACCATTCTGGTTGTTTATCTAGAATTCTGCTCCAGATACAGATACATCATTAGAATTAAAAACATCAGTTTTTTTTCAAACTTTTACTCATTTTAAGATTTTATTCTTTCATTAACATATTTTACTGAATGCACAGGATTGAAACTCGGGTCTTTCTGCCCTTAATTAACACATAACTGTTTTTTAAATTGAAAACAAATTTTCTAAAATATCCGAGAGAATTAAAAGATTAGCATTGGAGGACAACTCTGTGTACATGGAAATTAAAAGGAGGTTCTTTGAACATTCAGTAGTTTAACAATCCCTGGAAATGCTCGTGGAAGCCATTCTCGCGGCTTACCCACAATTCTGCTCCAGATATTTATACAACAATAGAATTTAAATCATCATCTTCTTTTCAAAATTGAACTCATTTTAAGATTTTATTCTTTATCAAACATATTTTATTGAACGCACAAAAATGGAACTCAGGTCTTTCTTCGCTTAATTACAACATAATTGTTTTTTTAATTGAAAAAAATATCTGAAAGAATTAAAAGAATGCATTAAAGGATTAGCATTTGAGGACAACTCTGTGTGCGTGGAAATTAAAAGGCGACACTTTTAACATTAGGAAGTTACACAATCCCAGGAAATGTGCGAGGAAGCCATTCTGGTGGTTTACCCAGAATTCTGCTCCAGATACTGATGCATCGTTAGGATTTAAATGATGCTTTGTTGTTCCTGTATCCAAGGAAGAGCGAAAGGAAATAATTTCCCTGCGTTCATCGAAAGTTTGTTATTGATGAGTGCTGCCTGTAGTGACCAAGGAATCCCTGAGCAATTAATCAGCGGGTGTGGTTCCGGTAAAAAGGGTGTGTTGCACTCAGATAGCTCGCAAAACAAATAAATAGCGTTAAATTACAGTTTTTGATTAGATCTGGAAAAATGGAGTATTTTAGGATCAGTTTCTGCTTTAAGCAATTTCAGACTGATTTTATTCACCGACAATTATCTCTTAATAATTTTACTAAACAAAATGATATCATTATGCTATTAAAAGTTATATATTCTAAAGACATATATTGAAAGTTTGAAGCAAAGAAAAATCAATTTTTTTGCTTTCATGCTATTAACTATTTTGAAAATTCGTTAAAAAATTAATTGATTGTGTGTGGCATGGAGAGGGTGTTCAGAGAGCCGAACTTTTGTTAATAAGGACGAAAACTAAAATTTATTAGCCAGAAAGATATCAAGACAGCAAATTAACAGATAAAAAATGAGACGTAGAATTTTGTATATTTTATCATAGTTTTAATTTGAAAACGAATCACATTGAAAGGGACAAAATAACTACATTCAAGCATATTATCGCTGATCGGTAGAAAGATACAAAATTACTTTGAAATATTCCTTACTAATTCATAGTTAAAACTGAACCCAGATTTTTCACATCTTGATTTTAACAAAGAGTATATGTCTAGAGAACCATATCATTGAGATGAAATTTATAGGAAAACTTTCATCTCAAAGACATGGTTCTCTAGACACATACTTTTTGTTGGAAAATTTTAATTTTTACTATACTTTTAATTATTTTATGTTACTAAAACTTAAAAAATTTCAGCAGCTGGAGAAAAATCCCCGACTTTGATAAGATTACGTAAATTGCGCGTCAATCATCAAGCATTTTTGATAAAATTCGGAATTCACTTTGAAATGCTCAAGAGATAATATTAAACTGTGTGCAGCAATAATTTTTATATGTAAATGCCCCGACATATAATGATTGAATAATTTAGCATTTAGTAATTATGCATCCCTAAATATCATTTTCCACAGTTCCATTCATTAGAGATATTAATTTCTTGAATTTATCTGCTCCTACCTTAGTTTTATGATTTTTTTAAATTTCTGATTTTATTTGAATGTCTGAGAGCAGTTTTTTTTTGTATTGGTATATAAATCTCTGCTATATTTATAACATGGTATATGTTTAGCTATGTAAATAAATTATATGCAAAAAAATTACCAACGAACAGACGCTTTGGAAAAGAAAGCATTTAAAATGGATATGAAAATCATTTTAAAACCCTCCACGCGCAAACATTCTAAAGAAATTCTCCATGCCATATATAGAAGTTTTATTTAAATAATACATTTTTAAAAAATACGGTAAAATAATAATCTCATTTTTTTAGAATTGGTTTATGGAAATTCGCAGCCTGTAAATCTTAGGAACGGAATTTTTTCAGGAGACATTTCTTTATGGTAAAGATAGATGAGGATTTCAAAATAAAAATTCTCACAGAGAAAATGCAAGAGTGATTTTCAGAGAAAAAATGAAGCGAAAATAGCAGCTTAGAGACAGAAAAAGGGGATCATTTTGGAGAAAGGGAAAATCCGAACTGAAGCAAGAATCTTTTTGAAAGCAAGCTTTCTGAAATGTAACGCATATTTTACGTTTCAAAGCTAAACCGACCAGCAGTAAATGTCAGATCGCTGTCCGTTAACCGGAATAAAACCATTTTTGACAAAATTATTAAAATCTTTCTCTGAACAGGAAAGAAGCAACAAATAGAAGAGAAATAAACATAGTAAAATGATTTTTAAATTTTGCTGGTAAACTTTCCATAAATTATAAAAGCAACTAGCGAGAATAAAAAACTTTTCAATCTAGGACGCTGATTTAATTTCTCGAATTTAATGATTAAATCACGAAATATAATTAAGTAAAACCAAATAAAATATATTTTCATTATCTGGGGAGATCTTTCCAACAATAATTCTACGATATTCCATGATGTATTTATTCATTAAACTTTATTTCATATAATTGATACTCTTACGGTATTAGTGCCCAACAATTTAAAGATAGTTTACTGAATCACATTAATGAAAAAAAATGATCAATATACTTCATTCAATTACATGCCAATTTATTTGTATTAGGAAATGCTTATAAATTTATATATCAACTCCCACATAATTACAAAAGCCTATATATTGAATTGAAAAATGTTTATGTATTATTAGTTAGTATAATTCAATCTTGAAACTCCATACTTTCAAAGTGTTTAATTACAGAAGATACGATTGGAATTTCTTAGAGAACATATTTTATTTATCCTAAAACACCATTTATCTCAGTACACCTCAAACTATCTACTCCCTAGGTCAAAACTCTTCAATTTATCTTAAAGAAAGGTGTGGCTGGGTTCGTGTCGTTTTCGCCATCTGGCCACTGTTCCAAA
This sequence comes from Araneus ventricosus, assembly GCA_013235015.1. NCBI lineage: Eukaryota > Metazoa > Arthropoda > Arachnida > Araneae > Araneidae > Araneus > Araneus ventricosus. The sequence continues at coordinate 73,856 of BGPR01006947.1, forward strand.
TCTCAGAATCTGTCCACAAGCGAGCCTTCAGTACCTGTAAAACCAGGCGTTGGCATAACTCAACCATGGTGAAGTCACCTCTCTTGCCTTTACATTTCTTCGATAACGAAAGAAAAGACAATTGTAAATAATTTTGCAGTTCAATTCTTTAACACTAGAATTATTGCATTTATTTTTCATGATATTCACCAAGAGCATTGTTGCTTTATCTTTTAAATCCATTTTCATTGCTTTTCACAAATGCTATGTGCTTTCAAGCGAAGAATAAAAAATAAAAAAACCGCCAACAATAAGAATAGTAAAATTACTAGTAGACACCTTTAAATCTTTCGACTACCTTTTCCAGAATAATTTCCATTTTAAAACATAAAAGTTCATGGTAAAAGTCATTTTAAATGCATATACAACCTTTTTATAGTAATTAAACTACACAATATTCATTATGTCCTTCCCATACGCGATATACAGATGTTATACCAACCGTTTGGCTAACAACGCTATGGCTAACGTACCAATAACTGGATAAAGATTTCCTCCCCCTCAACCTGAACTGATATACTGAAAACTAATTAGGTACGGATCGTTTTGATACCTTTATCGATTTATCACCACATGCTTGATTCTATTAAATTTATATACCTGATGAGAAAAGTCATGAATAAGCAACCCAAACTCTTGGTCTAAAGGAGCTGATCTTTTCCGTAAATGTATTAGAAAATAAATGATTCTTGTTTATTCCTAAAGCTGCATTTATTTTACCCTTAAATGCCCGATGTTCAGATTTAAAAAACTAATACAATTTTGTCTTTAAATATTAAGAGAACTAGACTGAAAGCTCTGTGCCTATTTGTTGTCAATAGGATACAAATTACATTTTTTATTAAATCAATTTGCAGCATATAGATGTGCTTGGCGAAATTGACTGAAAAAAAATGAGTAATTAGATTTTTTTCTTTAAGGGCTACATTTATAGCTTCGTTTACGCTTGAGAATGCCATATTTTATTCTACAACATTGAAATTCCTTATCTGTATTAGTTATTAAAATTAGTCTGTGTTTAATATAAGATTTTTCTAGGAATTTTCTAAATAAAAGCCAGTCTTTTTCAGTAGGTAACTAACTGTTTTTTAACAAAAAGCCATACTTAAAATAACAAAATATATTTTTAAAACCTCTTTCTTATTTTTTTAATTCAAGTGGAAGTCAGAAACATTTTTTAAAATTTTTTAAAAAATCAGGCTTCTAATGGTTTAGAGATATCTTTGAGATTTTGTTTTTTACCTATTATGGAGTAAGCAATACTAAAATCTGTATCAACCTAATAATTCTTCTAAATAGTCCATTAATAATCATGTTTTTCTAATAGCATTAGCTCTAGAACCAAGCTAATTCAGTTTGGAAATCTTTTATTCCGAATTGATGACTGTCTAATGATTGCCAGAATGATTTTCTGATCTACGAGCTTAAATCCATCTAAATAGAAGCCGCGTAACTCTTTTCACTTGATCTAACAAATAAAATCGCATGATTTTTATATTTTGAAGCCTATTAGCCCCTTTCG
>BGPR01006948.1:0-23837 GCA_013235015.1 Araneus ventricosus
TTTTACCAAACTTTCTTAAAGAAACTCATATTAAAGAGAACTATTACTTAAATTTTTACAAAAGAATATCTCATTGCCAATATTATATTGATTTTAAAAATTATTTTACAATGAAATAATTGGTGATAAATACACGGATACAGATTATTTGTCCAAAAACTAACAATGTTGTCCATTGTCCGTCGCAGAAATGCAGTTGAATTTTTTTGTCTTCATGCTTATTTGGAATGTTTTTGACCTACTTTTTTGTATCCAGTGGAATATTGCGTGCTACTAAAACATTGTAACAAAAACCAAAAATGTTGTCCATTGTCTTTCATAGAAATGCAGTTGAATTTTTTTGTCTTTATGCTTATTCGGAATGTTTTTGTCTTGATTTGTTTTTTGCATGTAGCGGACTATTGCGAGCTACTAAAACATTGTAACAAAAACTAACAATGTTGTCCTTTATCTTTCGCAGAAATACAGTTGAATTTTTTTGTCTTTGTGTCTATTTGGAATGTTTTTGTCTTCATTTGTTTTTACTATGCAGAGGAATATTGCTCGCTACTAAAAAATGTAATAATTTTGTATTATTTTTTGAATTTGTCTGAATGGTTAATTGGTTTTATTTGATTTTACTCTTTATATTTTAATAGAATGACGATGTCTACGAAAATAATATTAAATAAAAATTGAACACTCGATACAAGGTTTCAAAATATATCTAGGAAAGAAACTCTATTTGTTAGGCAAAATGGATTATTAATTTCAATAACGCAATTTGTGTGGGAATCTTTATTTTTCAAAATTACACGATTGCTTTAAAATTTCATCATTTGTTCTGAATAATAAACAAAAATTAAGATATAAATAGTTTCAAAAATCTCCTGTTTTTTCTATTGATTTCATATCTCACCAGAATGTGTTTCTAATAAATTTAGAAAAACGATTTAATCTAATAAATTTTGCTGCTTGTCATCAGATAACTTTTATTGTCTTCTTGATCAAATTTTTTGTAACTGTCTTCGTTCACCAGGATGACGGATAGCATGCAATCGGATAGGAAAATAATTTGACTATAATAAAAATGCTGCGTAAGATTCTTTGTCCAGTAGAACATCTTGAAATAAATCAAACTCAGAGAAAATAACTTCAAAACTTCTTTGAAGTAATTAAAACCAAGAATAAATTTTTACTAAACAAATTCAAACAATTCGTAAGAAATATCTTGAATTTTCTACTTCTAGATTCAATTGTCTCTGTGCCGTATCTTTTAGAAGCTTACACATTTGTTTCTATTACTATTATCAATACAATATTGAAAGAACAGAGGCCTTCACATATTTTTCGAGTGTTATTCGAAATGTATGAAATGGAACTTCAAAAGTTCCTTCCACCAAGATTATCTACGTATAAAACTCCAAACATATCTATCTTCCTTACAAATGTTGTGTTACAAGCAGTTATTAATAAAAAATGTTGTAAGTTTTTAAGGCATAAATGACTTTTAAAAATCTTTTATTAATCTCAGAAAGAAATTATACCCAAAGAATACATCTATTTAGAATACCGAATAAGTAAACAAATCAGATGATCGTTGACTGCAATTAATCTTGTTTTTTATTTGTAACAGAAAACATATAAAGGAATTTTGAAGATTTTTTACTAATCACGGCCGTTTAATTTCCTATCAAAGAAGCGAAATATTTTTTTGAAATTATCGCGAGTTATATTTAATAACAAAATTACTATTAAATTACTTTTAAATGACACCGGTAATCTTTTGGCCATTCATGCTATTATTTTTGTGACTTTCCTTTTAACTAATAATAGTTTCTATCGAAAATTACAGAAATTATCTGATTTACAACAACATAACCATTGAATTATTCGAAAAAGTATTTTTCACTTATGTTTCAGCAATGTGTTTTAAAACTAATTCAATAGTGGTGAGTGAAAAAGTTGGATGACAATAAATGTAAAACTTTTCCGCCATTTTTACCTTATGCGCTAACTAAACAAATTTTCTTTGAAGAAGTTATGGAGATTTTCAGAAGATTTATCTTACAATCTGTCTTGAAATATCACTATGTACTTTTCCTTACCATCGTAATATAATAATTTGTTCTTTAAAGGAAATCTGAATGTGTAAAACAGAATTCCACGCACCAACTATCTGTTTGTCTTTCAAAAAAGATGTAGCACTGTTTCATTTATAAATTATTTTAAATCCTATTAGCGTTTTCGGAAGAAAGCACCTCCTTTTACTTTGAAAAGAGAAATAGGCCTCCTCCTCTCATCCCAGCTGTTAGTTTCACTGCGGAGCTTTTAATTCGTGGCTTCGCCACATAGCAGAGGAACTTCACTGGGCAGCCACTTTTCGAGTGCGGTATTCAAAGCAGGTAAATCTGAATTACAAAAGAGGATATCCCAACGAAAGAAAAGCGGTCCAAAGCGAAAAAAAATTTAGGAGAGCGTTAGCGAACGTTCCATTCGGAGCTTATGGTGCGGGAGGGTGTGTATGTGAAGAAATAATAAATGGGCGTTTTTCAAGCAGAAAAGAATCAAACTGCGGAAAATACATGATTGAGTGAGATGTAAATATTTACGAGGTTTCGGTATTTTTGAAAAATAGGGCGTGAAATATCGGCTATGCTTACCAAATCGTTATTCAGCTTTTTCGTTGGTGTCCCTAGGGATAAACTTTTTTATAACTTCTAAGGGATTGTACTCGATTGAGACAGGAATTGAAACATATACATCTTCGGGAAATAAAATCAAATTATTAAAAACTACAAATTCCAAAGATGACAGATAGCCATTTTCATATTTTAGTGAAGACATATTTTAAAGTGCCAAGTTTAGTGATTATTTCTACCACTATGACAAAACTTCAGAAATACTAAATATTTTCTTGGCTACAACTATAAAGAAAATCTAAAAATTACATGCGAAAAATTATCAATTACTCTTGTATTCCGCGACTAATACGAGAAGGCGACTGACCTTGGGCCTCAGACAAACAAGTGCATTTGCTCAGAGGGGGGAAAGGACGAAACAGACTGCATGCCGCAGGAAAATACCTAGGTTCAACTGTGACAATGCCTCCAACCTTATTAAAATAGACTCGTTTGATATCCCATGATGCTTACCTCTCAGACATTTCATATGAGAGCTGTGGATTACCAGACAACCGTTTCAACATAACGATACCAATAAAAATACAATATTTAATTTTAGATATGCGAAAGCATCAATTACATTAATCAAATTCAAAATTGGAATCGTTTTGCAAATCTTTTGTCAATATATCTAGTTCCTTCAAATAGGATTTTCTAATAGTATCAACGGGCACCTACGCCTGATAGAGGTTTCGTGCTTTGTTCATAGGGCATTCTTGTTTTTTCCTGATGAAGTCACAAATCATGGGCTGTACTAAACACCTCCACGTCCCCTTGTTCTAAGCCTTATGAATGAATTGCTCGGAAATATTATTTTGAACTTGATTACTTTTAGGGCTGCTACATAAATGCAGGATGCATGTTCTTTTCAATTACACCTGAATTTTTTTTAAGGGGAGTTGGTACACCATTCTCATTATACCGAAATGAGTTTATTAAAACAAACTCAAAATTTTATTTCTTTACAATTTTTTTGTGTTAAAATAGGGTAACATTTCTCTGTCTAATTAAATATTTTGTAAATTTATGAAAAATTAAAAAATAACCAAAAGCTCACTTACGTACAATGAGAAAGGTGAAGTTTACTTCCATAAAAAATTTCAAACATGTATCTATGACAGATTTCGAGAAAAGGTGCATCGAAGTGGCAAATTTATCACTTTTTTGTTTTGACACAAAAAAATTTGAAAAAAGTTAATTTTTGATTTTTTTTAAAAATTCATTTTAGAATAATGAGAAAGATGCACTTAACTTGTATAAAAAAATTTCAAACAACAATCTATAGCATATTTTGAGAAAGGTACATCGATTTAACAGGGTTAAGAAAAAAGAACTTAGGATTCCAACTCTCCTTATTTCTAAGATATTTATGAGTTTATGGTAAAAATAGATTCATATCAAGTTGAGTGAGTAATGAAAAATTTCATCTGTAGTTATTTAATCTTGAAATTCAGAGAAAATAAAGCTGCTGTTCAGACACAGATGGCTCATTATTATATTTTTCCCTAAACCAGGGATTTTCTTCATGATTTAATATAAATCATTATTTTTCAATTTTAATACAAGTATTAAAATGTTTACGAAGGAGAACATCAGCGATTAAATGACTTGACAGATATACTTGGTCTTTGAATAAATGTTCAGATTGTGTATATTAACATAAACGTAGTGTAAAATTATTTTGTTTCGAATAATATTTTCCAGCTCCACTCCCATAATATTATGTTACAAAGTATTATAAAAAGAACAACCAAAATTCAGTGGCAAAAGTGATTATGAATGGTTTAGAATAATTTTCTTAAAGCTTATCGAAAACTATTTGTGACCATGCATATACACACAATAATTTGTATTTTATAAGAAATTATACCAGGAAAAATCCCCGTCTTTTTAACTCAACAAATATCTATATTAAAACTTAAATTTATGTTTTTACAAAATTAATTTAATAAAATCCTTTTTTAAAAACACACTTCAGTAAGAAGTGGATATATTTTTACGCAATTTTATTCCAACTTTTTATTTTTCAAGTATAATTCTTTATTCTAAATGAGAGGAATTTAAAATAATATTTATTTCTTTAATTCAATTTTAGATAGATCTACCAGTATTTAATTAAAATTCAGTTAAATTCATCGATTAACAGATAATTAAAATATTTAATCCAAAACTGAAAAAATGTCAGAACACTAGAATATTAGGTATCGAAAGGAAAAAAACGATTTTAAAATTCAATTTTTACAAACCTGAAGCGCGTCAAGTTAAATGAAAATATTTGAAAAAAGCTGAGCAACTTGATGTGTGATAAATATGAATCCGAAGTGACTTTCATTAAAAATGATGCGGGGATATGTGCAGATTTATAAGAAGGCAATATTTATGAATTTTTTATAGATTTAATTTTAAGCATAAATATAAATAATTAAGGAACTGTGAACATTTCACTGCAAAACAAGACAATTCGTTTTTCCCTGTTGAATGATTAAAAAATACAAAAAAATAAATATTCAGATGATTATTGCAACGCAATCAACGCATTTAACGTAGAATTGATGTTATTAGCATTAAAGTCATTTGACGATTTTAGGCTGTCTCTTAATGAACTTCGTTCTCACACAGCTATTTAACGTAAAATAATCCCCTAGATTCCATGATGTAAGAAAAAGGAATAAATAATTGTGATTGGCACATCATTAATTTAGTCGGTGTTGTGAACACTTCAGTCGGAAATAAGGTTTAATTATCTGTTCCTATCATCAAGAAAAAATCTCTTAGATTATAAACAACAACATAGAAGGGTTTCTACATCAAATAAAGAAATTTTTATTCCCGAGAAGGAAGATATACACTAGTGCACTAACAATATAATTATATATTCAAACATGCTATTTTCTGTAATTTTAAAAACAAGACGATATAATGCGAATGAGTATTGGTTTAACTCTAACTATCATGTCAGACAGTTTAAAGGTATTCCGTGATACTAGCATAATATTTAACGCTCGCACTTTAAACCTTAATTTGGCTAAAACTGTTTAAGATCCTTTCTTTAACCATATATCTTTTGAAAAGTAAATAAGTGATGAAGAGTTTAAACTTGTGTTATTTAGAAGCATTAAAAATTTATGCTAATCGTGTCTAAGCTTTAAACCATAAATTTTAATTTGAAGAATATTTATGGCCTGTCAACTGCAGGGACGAGTCTTTTGTGTAATTGGAAAGATGATTAATTTAAATAAAAGTAGGTGTTTTACGATTGAAATGTTCAACAGATTTCTAGTTAGAATTGATGAAATGTTTCATAATCTAACAAAGTTAAATATAGATACATTTAACGCGGCTTAGTTACCTTAATTTTGGAAATAATAACCACATCATAATTAAAATCTGGAATTATGTACAGTACTCTATAGAATTGCCTATGATAATAATGAAATATTTATGAAAAAAATACTCATAATTCAACTAACGTCTAACTTATGAACTATACAACTCAAGATCTAATACCCAATCCCTCTTTTTCTAGAGTTTTTGTTTGGTTTTACATCGACGCAAGTTTGTTTTTCTATATACTCTCTGTACAACATTTTTATCCGTTTGAAAACAGCACATGCATATAAAACCAGGAGTGGCGTTAGAGTTCGCCGGACAGGGGGACACGACCTGCTGTACAAGGGGAGAGGAATAATGATGATCCTCTCAAATTTTCGACACATCTTTTTTTTAAATTTCTACTAGTTGAATAGTTCGTTACGTGAACTGGGCACTAAAATTTAACCCGACAGCTCTGGCATATAATCCCAAACAGAGTGCGTTTGCACCATTGTATAAAAAGGGGAGATAAAAGTTCACAGTTATTTAAGAATGAGAGGATCCACTAATGAAAATAATAAAGTTTTTCCCTTATGAACAAAATGAATGCATACACTTAATATAAAAGTAACTTTGGTTTTAATTATTAGTTTTTCAAATTCATTGATGGGGCATTATTATTATTGTTTTGCAAATTCTTATTCCATGAACAGAAAAATAAATAACTTTTGTTTTAGAAATTCAAATTGCCTCATAGCTGGTTAAACATTGTAACAAAATATATCCTAAAACAGTGTTTCCCAACCTTTTCGTGCACCCCACCAAAATTCTTATGCCGTCTATGTATATTACGCCTTTCTAAAATTCTTATGCCCTCTTATGTATATTATGAATTTCTAAAATTCTTATTACCCTCTATGTATATTCTCCTTCTAAAATTCTTTGTATCTGTAATGTTAGTAACATTCTAGGAGTTCTTGTAGCCTCTGTGTATTGCGTATTTCTAGGAGTTCTTGTGCCATCTTGTGTATGTTATTGTACCTTCTAAAGGTTCTTGTGCCTCTTAATGACGTATTGTAGCATTCTAAGGTTCTTGTATCTGTGTATGTTAGCCAGCATTCTAAAGATTCTTGTGTACATCTTATTATTGTATTACGCCTTTCTAAGGATTCTTGCATCTTGTGACATGTGCGTAGCTCTCAAGGATTCTTGTGCCAGTCTCTGTGTATGTGCGCCTTTCAGGTTATTATGCCCTCTGTGTATGTTGTGCCGTTCCTAGATTCTTGTACCCTCTGTGTATGTTGGCCTTCTAAAGATTCTTATGCCTCTGTGTATTGTGCTTATTCTAAGGATTCTTGTACCCCTCTGTGTATGTGCGTGGCTCTGGAGTTCTTCCATCTTGTAGTATTGTGGCATTCCTGAAAGATTCTTGTAGCACTCTGTGTGTTATTGTACATTTCTAGGGTTCTTGTGGCCTTGCATCTGTGTATTTATTTAACGACTTCTAGTTCAGCATTGGCACTCTAATTCGTGTTGCGTCTTCCACCAAGATTCATGCCCTCTGTCTGGCCGTGTTATTGTACAAGGTTTTTTGTGGCCTCTAATGTGTTGTGGCATTCCTAAGGTTCTTGTATCTATTAACATGTTGTGCATTCTAAATTCTTGTAGCCGCATCTTGTGTATTGCAGCCTTTTCCACAAGGACATCTTGTAGTAAATAATTGTGCTTGCGGCTAAGATTCTTGTGCTTATGTGTATATTGTGGCAGCTCTAAATTCTTTATTACTTGCATCTGTGTATGTTGTTATTGATGTTTTCTCAAGGTTGTAGCATCTCGTGTGTTGTGCTTATAGGTTCTTATTGTATCTTAATGTATGTTATGCTTGCGTGATTCTTGTACCTCTATGTGTGCAATAAGGTTAGCGTAGCATCTATTATTTTCATTGTGGTTCTAAGGTTATTGTGCCCCATCTGTGTGTATTGTAGCATTCTAGGAGTTCTTGTGACATCACCCGTATTTATGTACGCTCTCAAAGGATTCTTGTACTTACACTCTTATGTATGTTAGCATTCTAAGATTCTTATGCCTCAATATGTTCTGCCCTTCTAAAATTCTGCCCTCTATATATTATAAATGTTTTCTAAAATTCTTATGCCTCTGTATATTATGCCCTTCTAAAATTCTTTATACTCTATGTATATTATGTCTTTAAAGTTCTTACGCCACCGTCTAGCCATATTATGCCTTTCATTATGCCATCCATTATTGAAACGATGAAATTATAAATACTTGATATTCTACGATTTGCCTGTAAATAAATGATAGAATATTTATGATAAAATACTCATATATTTCAATGACATAACTTATGAACTATACAGTAACTGAAGATTTAATAATAGTCTTTTTCTAAAGTTTTGTTTAGTTTGCATCGACGCAAGTTTGTTTTCCTATATTACTCTAACCTGCATTTTATTCGTTTGAAAACACCACATGCATATAAAACTAGGAGTGGCGGTAGAGGTTCGCGCCGGACGGAAACGACCTTGCTGTTGAAGGGAAAGGAATAATGAATCCTCTCAAATTGTCGACCTCTTTTTTATCTACTAGTTGAATGGTTCGTTACGTGGAACGCGGCACGGAAATTTGGCCCGACACGGCGGTGGCATATAATCCTAAACAGACAGACTGGCACCCTGTATAAAAAGGGAGAAAAAAAAGTTCAGAGTTATATAAGAATGAGGTTTCACTAGTAGAAAATAATAAAGTTTTCCTTATTAACAAAATGGATACATATATTTATGCAAAGTAACTTTGGTTTTAATTATTAGTGTTTCCCGAAACTAATTGATGGTGGAATTATTATTATTGTTTTGCAAATTCTTATCCTATGAACAGAAGAAAATAACTGCTGTTTTAGAAATTCCAAATTTCCTCATGCTAGTTAAAACATGCAACAAAATATATCCTAAAACAGTGTTTCCCAACCTTTTGTACACTTACAAAATTCTTATACCGTCTATCTTATATTCCATACCTACAAAATCCTTATGCCTCTATGTATACTGCGCCTTTCTAAAATTCTGCCCTCTATGTATATTATGCTGCCTTTCTGGAGATTCTTGTGCCCTCTAACCTTATGCCTTTCTAAAATGCTTATGCCTATGTATATTATGCCTTTCTAAAATGTTTATGATGTCTGTGTAAATTGTGCCTTTCTAAAATGCTTATCTATATGTCTAAAAAAGCATGCTGATTGTATATTAGGCCTTCCCTAAAATTCTTATCTATGTATATTAAGCTTTCAGACATTCTTGCCCTCTATGTAACATATTCAGAATTTTTTTAATAATAGCAAAATTTATATCTTCACTGTGAAACATAAAATTATGAGTTTAGGAAGAAGTCATCTAGGATAGTTGAAATTAAATTAGAGTATTTTCAAAACATTTTAATGGAGTATTGAAATAACAGTACTGTCTTTTTTCCATAATTTATTTTCTTTCTGAAAATCTAGGAATTGTTAAAAAAAATTTTTATATAAAAATGTTTTTTGAAAAGAAATATGTAAGTAGATTCTAGAGAAGAATGTGCCATATCAATTTCTATATATAAACTAAATCCACAGTAAACGGTTACTTTTAACTCTGGACTGAGTCTATTTTCGACGTTGAAACAATCTTTGTGGCCTCATTTTCAGCAAGTTTTGAGATAATATGCAGAGATGAAGTTTGACTTTTTTAATCACTTGGAAGGAGCAGTGGTCAAAAGTGACGCATTTCTTTTGAAAAAATATTGAAGGCATGCTTGAAAGACAAGCATTCGTTGACGAAAGAAATATTTGCTGCAATGTAAAAGTAATCAAACAGGAGTTCTTTCCACTGTAAGCGTAAAGAGCAGCAATTGATTTGATAAGACTTGGGATTGAAGATTAAGAAAGAACTGTTTTTTTTCGACGAAGCTATAAACTAAAAGTTTGTTTATTTTTAAAATAAATATGAGAATTGGGAGTTAAACGAGAAACTTTTGTACTTGCAGTGCCGATTAAAAGCATCTTACTAATTAATGTCATACGCAATAGTCAAATTAATTATCTGCAGGTAAATCTTATGATGGGTTTTAATAATTGTTCTGATCTGTTTATTTTAGCAATACGTCTTGGTGAATTACTTATGCAAACCTCATACTTAATATCCATATTTAATAATATGCAACAAATGAGTGTATAATTTAATAATGGTATAATAATTTGTGTGGTTTGATAGGTTATCTAGAAGAGTATTTTGTTCCAAATGGAAGAAAAATTGAGTAGTCATCTGTCACTTCTCACATGTTAATCTAATATTATGGCAATAATTTGTGTATTTTTGAAGATACTAATATTCTATATGAAAAATCATAATTGTTTTAATTATGAAAAATACATTAGCCATCTCTTACCTTTGTGTAATTTTCAAGCATTTTAGGACTAGTGAGAAAAAAAAAAGATATTGTCTCGGATACAATGGCATGTTGACAAAATTTCAAAGACAAGCATTCTTAGACTCAGATATTTATTGTCTGTCACGTCGTACCACACTAACTGCCAAAACTTTTAAAAATAATCGAACAAACACTACATTTCTCAAGCTGGCTAAGTTCTAAATTAAATGCCAGAATTTTTTATGCAGTGCTAGAACTTTCAACAACAGCTCGTCATTTCCATATTTATTTTAGTAGACAGCAAGTGGTTGCAACTAATTATGGAAATGTTTGGGACGCGAAGCAACATTTGAGCTAATTGAGTCAGAAGGAAACACCGAGAACAAATCAAGATACGGAGGAAAAGAAAGAACTACGCGTGTGCTGTGGTATTAATGAATCCCAACGAGCTGAAATTAATTTTGTTGGTGTGCTGACATTTTCTGTTGTACTGAGTGATTCATAGTCAAGTAGCAGAACTCTGGATTTTTATAAAACTACAATTACGAGCATTTGCAAAAGTGCTGGGAGGAAATCATTATCGCGTGAAAAGTCCATCATTAATTCAATCGGGATTTTTAAATGTTTTAGTTCTGTGGAAATTGTTTTACTGAATCTTTACTTTATCATATAAGCATTGCAGCAATAAATCTATGTGAAGTAAATAACGTAATTTGTTCTCTTTTTTGCAAGTTTCGCTCCTTATATATACTAATTTAATGAAACGGAGATGAATTTTACAGCAGTTAAAATAATCTGAAAGAAATCACTAGAAAATTATTTTGTTTCGTACACATTAGCTCAGTGTATAAACTTGATGTAAAAGTTTTTTTAATACATTTTGATTGTTCTCACCTTTTCAACTGTTTTTTATCAGGTTTTATTAGACTTGCCTAGTTTCATGTTTGTAAATATAAAATTTTTAGGTCTATTTTTTAGCCTTCTTGATGATACAGGTTCTGAATTGGCTATGAGCTATTTTTAATATTTTTTTGAGTACTTCAGACTAAAGAAACGATTTAATTTAATTTTTGTTTTCCCACACACAGGTAAGAACCTCTAAAGTAAAACTGCCAAAAGTGGTTTCAGAGGTCTATATTTATTACAATGGATTATAAATAGACCAGGAAGTAGATTATAGTGTATACCATTCGATATTCTAGAATAAAATAATTGTCTGAAGTCATTCTGAATTTTCATTCTTAATTGGGAAAGTTGTATTATACAGACTAACAATCTATTTTAATATACAGGAGGCAAAGTAATTTTAATATAAAATTACAAATTAAACTTTAAATAAAACTACTTTTTTTTAAAACCAATTAAAACGGTAAGCTGCTGTTCATGGGCCCATTGAAGGTCCAAAACAATTTGTTGCAGGAAATCATATCTGGGTCCATTTAAGAAACATGTTTCTCATAACTGAAAGCGCTATTTCATTATAAGCAAAATAAAGCAAAGTACTTTTTGTTCACATATTAACTATAACACTAATACAGACTAAGCATAGTAGTTTATACACTATCTTTCTTTTTCTAATGTTTGCACTTATGACTTAAAACGACATAGTCTAACTTTTTTTGTTCCTTTTTAGACAATCGTTTGATGTCATCATTCTTCCCAGTTCTAAATTTTGAATTGCTGGTTCCAGGTGATTTATGAGGGACTACTAGGTAGCATAACGACTTTCAGCTATTTCAATTCTGTCAATAGCTTTTGTTGTAATCTGAGGAGCTATTGATGCAATTGGGTCTCTTGCGAGCGAACGCCTTGTCGTTGATTCTTCCAAAATACCACTTTAATTAAAGTTAATTCTGCCTTCAGTAGAATCTAATTTAACCGTTTCCAAGTCGTTGACCATTTTCCATTTAGATATCCTTATTAAAATGATTCGGGTGTGCTTAAAGAAGGATTGATGACCACCTGTCAGTTAGAATTATTGGAATAGGTATGATCAATTGATTATGGTGTTTGTAAATTTACACCAAACAACACAGTACAATTGTCAGATGTTGGCAGACGCATTCTGTATTCCGGTAGATCAATTAGGCAAAGCAGTTTTTTTAGGATTTAGTGGATATAAATTGTGAAATTTTTTTTGACAGTATTTATTTCTACTTTCTATAAATTATGGAGCTGAACCGCATATACTAATATGATTTTCAATTCGTATTTCAATAATACTATTTGTTAGTACAAGTAATTATATTAATATATAGGGAAAAATAATTATATATATACTAATGGTATAGGGAAAGTAATTATATTAATAGTATAGGGAAAGTAATTATATTAATGGTATAGAATAATTATATTAATAGTATGAGAGTGTCATATAATAGTATAGGGAAAGTAATCATAACAATAGTATTGGAACGCAGGCCTGTGGTAACAGGGAAAGTAATCATATTAATAGTATTGGGAACATAATTGCAATAATATTATAGGAAAGTAATTATATTAATAGTATTTGGGAACATGAGTATATTAATAGTATAGGGAAGTAATTATATTAATATTATAGGTAATGATTATATTGGAGTAACTCATTAATTAAATATGGCAAGAATCCATTGGGTAAATCCTTTTGACCATAACATTCATTTTGGCATCCTGTAAAGCGTGCAAAGGTTTGTCAAATCAATCAGATAGCATAATATTAGATCTATAGGATTCCAAAATAAATTATCTCTTTCATTTATTGCGAGATTCAATTAAATATCAGTATTTGCCAGGAAATATTGTTGAAATGATTACTAGGCAAAAGTTGATTTATACTATGACTCATTAAAATGGTTTATAGACCGAAGTTGCTTGCCCAAAAAGTAATCAAATGCAAATGATCACATTATAACATATTCTTCTAAAACTACATGGCTTTATCAATGTAATCAGAAATCCATCACTATTTCGTGCCTTTCCACAGCTTAAAATACAGGGTGTATTTGCCTCCATTCATTCGTACAAGTTTCTTGCAGCATCGTAACAATAATTCCATGTTCCTGGTCTCCATTAATCGAGTTTAATGTCTCAAACAGCAACAGAATTACTGAACAACAACGTTTACATCTAATCACTTAGTGAACCCCTTTGCATATCTGAATAAATAGTCTTATATTCTTGTAACTTTCCAGGAAACGGTTTTGAAAATTTGAGGAACAATTATGATATTAAAACGTAGAGCCAATCACCTAGCTTTTAACCAATTACGTTGTCTCCTCAAAAGTCATGAAGCTAAAATTTTGCCCCTTTCGACAAAGGGTGAGGTCATTTGTTGGGCAACTCAATTAGAATGCTCAATTCGCCATGGAATTTCGGAAACCTTTGTGCAGGAGGGAAGAAGAAAGCGAAAGAACAATTTAGATTAATCTTTTCGAGCTGAGATGATTATTTGAAGTCGTGAAGGGGAGCTGGAATAGATTAATAGTTGTTGGAAACAGGGAATATGAGGAGAATTGTTTACAGAAAGCTAAGGAAATCATGAGGAAGCCATTCATTTCTGCTACTTTGAAGTCAGGAAAGTATTAATGATGAACGTGCCTTTAACTTTTATTATTTATAATGGAAATATTTCAGATAAATAGTAGATGCTTATTTATTTAAATTGAAACCTAAATGATTTTCTGAAAGTAAGGTAACGATGAAAACTTTTGGTGTTGAGAATTATCATAATAATTTTAATGGAAATTAAAAAGAAGGATTAAATATTTGCGCTTCTGCAATTTACAATAACCAGATATTTAAGATTAAAAGATATAGTGTTATGTGACATACAGTTATCTTTACAAAATATTTTAATTTCATTTCAATAGCAGTAAAAATATCAAAGTATTTATAGCAATTTAAACTTATTATACGCTGCATTTGTGAACTGTCTTCATTTCTATCTTAGTGCACATATATATTTATCAAACACTTCAGGTCTGTGGAGTAGGCATAGAGTATCTCAACTATTTGTAACCTAGTCATCATCTACCAAAACTTCCTATTTAATTTTTTTTATCAAAGGAATAGAAAATTTAAAAATTATCTTTTCTCTATAATTAACTGATATTCAATTACTTTTAAGATGGTATAATATTCTATTTGATATTTTTCTACCTTTCAAGGTTTCTGTGCTTTTGGCTCTCTTATAGGAGATATAAGAGAAAGAGTACAATCATCAAAAATATACATCTCCTGATTTTGACCATTACTCACTGTTTAAGAACCTCCATTCATTTGATAAACATATATTCGGAATTAAATATACCTGCTTACTATTAGTGTATTGCAAGGTAAACTAGAAGGTTAGCTTTGTTCGCGTACCACAAAACTAGACCTTCCTTGTACCTGAAGAGTACGTGTACCTGATTAGAACCTCAAGTAGACAGTTTGCTTAAGCCTTTCAGCGCATGGGGTTTTTTAACCAGGACAACATCACACTTCTGCAATGACAGCAGTTGAGGGGACAGCCTTGTGACAGATCGCTACTACTGAAAGCAGAAGTAATATTTACAGTATCGCAGACGTAACTCGATAAAGCATTAACTTCGATAACTGCGGTAGGCAAAATCTTCAACTATAAACATTATCAAGTTGTTCAGCCAGGGGTTTGTGTATTTTAGAATAATTTTCAAGCACTGCACATCATCTCAGTATATAGTATTCACATATTATACATTCTTTCGGCCTTTTTTTGAATTTGAATTAGGCAAATGAGTCGATTTTGCTGTAGTGGTTTTATATTTCTGTTTAATTCCTTAATTAGACATCATCACAATTCAGACCTTTCACTTGGAATTCCGGCATACAAGAATTCTTCTACAAGAATCAAGATTCAGTTCCATTTTGACGAGGTAAAATTCACACAAAAGTCTTCTTATCAGTGACTTCATTGATGCGATTAATTGCAGACATTCGCATTCTGCATTTACAAAGTCTTCTCTATAAATGTAACTGTACCTGGGGATGAGCAATCGTTTCCAAACCCAGATTTATGCTGTTAATAATGATCATAATTAAGCTTTTCCATATAATGGTTTCTCCTTATTTTACATATACAAAAATTTTTTAAATGATGTCAAATGATAAAGTATTAAAATAAATATAATTAACAAATAAAACAGTACTAATAACCCTTGATTAATGTATAAAAGGAACGAATAAGTTAGAAATTATGGGGTTCATTATCAAATAATGAAACCAATTCATTAAATATAAAATTTTTCTCATTATACAGTTTTCAAAATTTCAAATATCAACATGTTTATTTTAAAGAATCATTTTATCAATTATTATTTAATCTTGTTTTTATCATGAAATCAATTGCTTGAAATTGAAAGGTTGACCAGGATTTCAGGAATTAGTGAAATTCAGAGTCTTGAGTATTTGTTACCAAGCTTAAATTGTGTAAACTAGGAAACATAGTAGACAAAACCTACTTGAATTTCATGATTTTCTTAAAATAACATTACTTAATTTTCTGGCTTACAAGGACCAATTTAAATGAAGCTACTTAATATATTACCAGGTTTTAACATTATTAATCAGCTGGATCTCTTGCTATTATATTTATAACATCGTTTATTATTTATCTGCTTTCAATCCCAGTGAAGCATTTTAATTAACTAACTGCGTGCCTTTAGTATGTGCAGGACTTGCCCTTTATATTTCCATTTCAGGTGGATTTTCCTCAAATTCGTTATTGTTTATTTTCATCTGGTTTTTATAAAATAAATTCCATTCATGCACTTTTAATCAACCTCTTACTCACTTAACCCACAATCCTGATGTATGTTACAAAGCCTTAAAATCTTTATAGACAAAAACATTTCATTGTCTTGGGGTCCCAAATCACATTAAATTTCTACAAAAACAAGACATATATTTTCTCGAATTCTGACATAAGGTTTACAAACCGTCTGTATTTTATGAAACACAGACTTTCCAGAAACTCAGCATCATTTCCTGTCATATGCTTTTTTTGGATTTGACAGCTAGGAAAAGGTTAATTGGTTGTTTGAGAGGAAAAATGTCTTGTTTGGGACGCGATAATAGCAGAAATGGAAAGTATTCGAATAAAGAAGAAACAGCAAAATAAATCAAGTATACGGAAAAAACTCTACATCCGCTGTAAGTAATGGGATTCGCGGAAGTTATTATAAAAATTTGATGTTATTTGTGTATTTTCTCTAATTTTGAATAGTTCATGGACAAGCTCTCAATTTTTTATGAAACTACATTTACGAGCAAGTACGAAGGAACTCTAAGAACTGATAAAGTGAGAAAAATCGGTCTTTAATTTCCAACTGATCTGTCTATCATTATATCAGAGGAGAACGCGTTCACAGAATCGAACTTTATCTGATGTACAAATTGGAGTGAATAAAGTACAAATAAAATATTTAACAGCAGAAATTAGTAATTATTTTAAGATATTGTATTAGAAGCAGGGTAACGATCTAGCAGCTTCAATGAAATACAAAGAAGGATGTTATAATGCAAAAAGTAAATAGAGAAGAAACTAGGATAACGTAATAACAAATTTATTGCATACAGCATCCAAAATAAGCATTAACAGACTAACTAGCGTTAGATGACCTATTGAAGCAATCAAATATCAAAAATGAAAATCTATAAATATTATAGTAACATTAAAACCATCCGTGGAAAAAAACAAAACATTATAACACGAGAATGGCCACAATGGAAGAGAAAATACAATAAGATGGCTCCGGAGACTCCATGATAGAATGGCGCTGAAAAAGTTGATGTTCAGTTCTCACGTTTTCCATTTTTATCATTTAATCTTATTGTGTTAAAATATTTCCTAGCGGTTTATTTTTTGTTATTTGTTCTTCTTAATGATCGAGATTAATTATAAATAAACTAATTAATCTGAATCCATATTGTGTACGTTTGCGCAACACATGGTGTTATTATTGTTTGTACAAACTATTTCAATTGTACTCTTTTGTACTTATCTCTTCTTTATCCACAAACACATACCAAGAATTGTGTGAAAATGTAACGAAGTAAATAATGTTTGTACCAGTTTTTTGTTATAAAGCTTACTCTGTTCGCCTTTCGTAGAGATGTAATCGAACTAAATTTGGCAGCGCACAATGTAATGGCGCATGTACGTCATCTCATTGCATCTTTATTCATTATTATGCTTTATTTTCTGAAATATTATTAAAATTTATATCATTTTAAAATTTTAAAATCCCCACTTTATAATAATAGAACAACAGATCAATATATTATAATACAATGAACCTCTAGTAGATCTTTATCTCCTTTACTAAATAACAACACATAAGTAACAATATTTTAAATTTTCTGATATAAAATATATCATCAGAATTTGCTACTAAGCACACGGCGATATTTTTTGATAATTTTATTAAAATATATAAATTCAAATGATTGTTTTTTTATTTTATCATTCCTTAATTTTTCTTATAGGGAAATTTGCAATTTACAAATATTTAAATTTCAATACCATTTGAAAGTATTTTATAATGGAATATACATTTCATTTTGGATCTAATGAATTCAAAAAAAATGCATGTCTTGAGGAAAATTTATATAACACTAGGTTGTAAACAGAAATTCTCTAAATATTTTACAATCGCATCCGTGAAAATCTTCTGAAGCATTCTCTATAATTTCTGCGTTAAAACCGAATGCCCAGATAACTTCTATTCAAATGTTACCTTTTTTGTAACACACAGCCTGGGCTTAGCAAACCTTTATGATCCATCCTCATACTATTTTACCTGCCTGGGCAAAGGTACATATGACGGTGGTATGGGCCTCTTGTTGGAATTTCTACATTCAGCAGATACTTAGTTCTATTCAGCATTTTATAAAGATTTTTGTATGCTGCAACCACAATACTTGATAACAAACTGTATCATCCTCTTTATTTCACCTGTTTGGGCAAACATAAAACGCCTTGATTGGTATAAGTCTTTAGTAGAAAATGCATGTCCATCATTTGTGCAGGTTCCACAGTATTCAGATAATTCCGCCTCAGTTGAATTTAATTGCCATGCGTTTTCGAGGACTAATATCCTCAGTTCCCAGAACATATTCCAGGTGTCATTTCACTTGAGAAGAGAAGGGATGTCGTATCCGAAGCGAGAACACATGGGAAAGGAAGGTGCAGTGATGTTATATTTGCAGCTAATTGTCTAATAGTTTACATTAACTGCTCTGATCCAATTAGCGTGTTATGCATTGGTGTTGGTAGCTTCCTTCTTGCACAATAATTAAACAACCATCATAACATTGAGTTTGGTGTGTGGGTGGATGATGAAAATGATGATTGTGAAAATAGATTTATTTACATTGAACATAAACAACAAGATTGAAAATACATCTAGACAATATCACTAGATTCGTTCTAGAATATGAATATTATTTTTTGCATTCGTCAGATGGAATTTTAGGATGACAGAAGAAACAAAACGTCATTTGTACCAACAAAATGCAATCCAGCCTGTTCTTGCAGCCAATAAGATGGCTGAAGGAGAAGAGAAGGGGGCTAGAACAGATGATATTCTGGATTTTAACTGAACAGTGGATCTTACACCACAAGTTTATGTTTGAAATGTTAAATATTAATTTTCTATGATTTTCAGCTAACGCCGCTTAGTCTCCACGTAATTTATATTTTGTATGATAGTTATGATGAGTAAATTGAGATTGCAGTGACAATAGTTTTATTGCAAATTTATTTAATTGTCGTTTATAAAAAATATCAAATCAATTCCAAGTATCGAAGGAAACTCCACGAAGGATTTAATTCCTAAGGATATCTACTGCATAAGCCACATGATTTAGATGATATCTTCCCTTCCATTTCGGATTAAGTTGATACTTAACAGTAAGTTTTTTTAAAATCGGTTTCATTAAAATACCGATAGTACAAATATTTTTACTGCAATTGTATCTAAAGTATTCTATAATTCCATCATTTTGTTCGGTATTTGCTATTATCCTTACATCATTTGTATTTTTCTTTAATCAATTGTTTCACAATACTAAACGATCATTGCTTAGATAATACTACTGAATATGAATTTCAAGAATGCTTTGGTATATTCTTTTAAAGCAATTCATATACTACAATGTGTTCAGTTAAAAGATTTTACGTAAAGCACACATAAAATTAGGAGAACAAACAGGATTCTTAAAATATTCTGTAATGAACAACGATGTTTTCATTCTTTAACAAAATTCATGTCAGCTGCTTATACATACGTGAAAATCCAAAATAAGTTTTCACTCTACCATTAAACCCCTGGCGTACTCGCTTCTGCTCTTCAATTTCCAACTTTCCAAAACGTATAAATGAATGTATCGTAGCTTCCCAGTGTTTAGTTTACAGCTTACATATCAGCGTTTTCTGTCTACAGACGAAAACTGACAATAAATGATGGAGCTATGCTAGGGCAGAAATCGCCAATTTTCTTTTGAATATCTTCTAACTACCAATTATTGCTCCATATTCTTATGTTGTAGAAAACGGAGAGATATGGGGCAGTATGATTAAAGCATTTGAAAGAATCTCTGCACTCCCAGGTAATTAGTCCTCGACTTTGAGGATAGAGGAACTCGGGATAATGTTGCAGGAATAAATTTCAAACCAATTTCTAAGTAGTAAGTCATTTGTTACGTCTTTTCAAAACCTTTCCCATAAGGAGAAGGAGGAAAAAAGGATAATTTAAAATAAACATTTAACTATACAAAATGTATGTGATTTGGAAACCATAAAACTGTAGAAAGAATATGAGAATTAAGAATATGAAATTTAAGATGCTTTATTGAAAATAGTGTAAATGCGAGGAGATTACCAGATATCAGGAATATCGAAAGAATGAGATAAGAAATATTTGTGTATGAATTTTAGAAAATTTTACCTATCTATGCAAAATGTTAATGTCTTTCTTATGCTTCATGCTATTATGGGAGAATAATAATTATATTGTGTGTCTGCGTTTATGTGTGTCCGTGCGTGCGTGTGTGTGTGCGTTATGAGCAATTCTTTTAGTATAAATTTCAGGTTTGTAGTTCTTGACCCCAAGTGGAAGCATTTATTAATTCTAAATATTTTTTTGTTTTTATAACTCTTTTCAGATAACTCCACTGTAAGGGTTATATATCATGATTAATTGTCTCTTCTTGAGCATATCCTTGGTAGTGAAGCTCGATAGTGTTTTTTTTTCTAACTCTCTATATTTTTTTTTATTTTTTTGAAAATTACAAGTTTGCTTGAAAATTTTTCATTTGTATTGAATAATGACTTGTCAATTAAAATATGTATAGTTCTAAAATTTCCTTTCCTATTAATTTATATCTTTCAAAGCAATTTTCTAACAAATTTTAGAAAAGGCGATTGTCTAATAAATTTTGCTTACGTGTCATCAGATAACTTTACTGTGTCTTGTTCAAATTGAATTTTTATGTCTTTACTTGGGATGATGGATAACAAGCAATCAGTTGGAAAATAATTTGATTTTAATTAAAAGTACTTTACGAAGTTTCTACGTCCAAGTAGAGACATGCAAATGAATCAAAGTCAGAGAAAATAACTGCTTATCTCGCGTAATTAAATACAAAATTGGAACTGGCTAAACAAATTCAAACATTTGTAGGATAAATGTGAATTTTCTGGATTCAATTGTCTTTTGCGCCTTATCTTTGGGGTGTTTACATTTATTTCAATTATTATTATCAATACAATATTCGAGGAACTTCACGTTATACATACTGAGTGTTACTCGAAATGTATGTAATGGAACTTCAAAGTTCCTTTCACCAGGAGATCTAACAAGACTCCAAAGATGTCTTTCTCACAAATGTATGTTACAAACTATAAATTTTTAAAAATGTCTGATTCTGGTGAGACGACAAATGGCAACAAAAAATCTTTATTAATCTCAGACAGAAGTAATTACCCAAAAGGGATGCAACTATTTATAATATAAATAATTAAAATAAATTAGATTATTTTTTATTACAATTTATCTTGTATTTTCCTGTCACAGAAAAAAAATATACAGAAAATTTGAAGATTTTGTACTAATCAGGACCATTAATTTTCTATCAAATAAACAGAAAATTTAATTTTTTGAGTATCTGTGTACATTTAATATTAAATTACCAGTAAATTACCTTTCAAGAGACCGGTAATCATTTGGCCGTTGATGCTCCATATTTTCTTTTCCTTTTCAATAATAATAATTTCTATCCAACACTACAGAAATTATCAGTTTACCTTCCCCATATCCATTAAATTGGTCCTAAACAATATTTTTCACTTATTTTTTGTTTTATTATGCTGTAAAATTTAATTCACTAACGGTGGTGAAAAAGTTTAAGATGCCAAAGGAAATGAAACTTTTCCGCCATTTTACCTTATTCGTTAACTAAACAGATTTTCTTTAAAAGAGAATTATGGAGATTTCAGAAGATTTATCTTATAATCTGTCTTAAAACATCACTTTGTGCTTTCCATATATATGTACAATAATTCGTTCTGCAAAGGAAATTCTGAATCAGAGCAGATCATCATCATTTTATTTCTGAATAATAAAAAATTAATGCTATATAGTTTCAAAAATTTCCTGTTTTTACCATTAATTTCCTTATCTTCCCAAGAATGTGTTTCTAATAAATTTAGAAAAGACGTTATCCATAAATTTTTATTGCGTATGTCTTATTACTTTTATATTCTTGTTCAGAATCAAATTTTTTGCCAACTGTCTCTTTAGTTGCCAGGATGATAGATAACAATGGGATGAAAATAATTTGACTATAATAAATTGCTGCGCAGATTCCTTTTCAAGTAGAACATCTTGAAATATAGAATCAAACTCAAATAACTCAAACTTCTTTGAGCCAAGACCACAACAAAAGAGTAATTTTCAACAAATTCAAACATTTCGTAAGAAATATGCTGATTTTCTACTTCTAGATTCAATTGTCTCTGTATCTTTTGAGATGCTTACACATTTTCTTCTACTATTATCAATACAATGATAGAGGCTTGGACAAAATTTCCTTCCACCAAGATGATCCCTTGTACATACTCCTTCAAAGATGTCTTCCTCCACAAATACCTGTTACAAACAGATATTAATAAAATTGTCATTCTAAATTTTGACGTAAATGACTTTTTTAAAATCTTTTCTGAATCTCAGAACCGAAATGATACCCAAATGACACGCATCTCCCCAGAATACAAAATCAGTAATAAATCAGATTGTCGCTGACTATAATTTATCTTGTATTTGTTGTCTACAGAAAAAAAAATATGAAACCTTTCAAAGATATTTTATTAATCACGTACGTTTAATTTCCTATCAAATAAACGAAAAAAATTGGAAAATATCGTGGTATATTGAATAACAAAATTATCAGTAAATTACTTTTCAAGGAGATCAGTGATGCTTTTGATCATTATTACTAATAATTTTTACTCATAGCTTTTAAATAATAATGATTTCTTTCGAAAATTACAACATTATCAACAAATAAATAACCATTTAATTATTTAAAATTATTTTTCACTTATTTTTTTTTTAACAATGGGATTTATAAAACCAATTCACTAACTGTGGTAGAAAAAGTTGAACAACGTAATGTAAACTTTTCCATGTTTTACTTTTCGTTAGCTAAACAGATTTTTGCAGAGAGTATGGAGATTTCAGAAAATTTATCTTACAATCTGTCTTGAAATATCACTTTGTGCTTTCATACCATCATAATATAATAATTCGTTCTATAAATGAAATCTGAATGTCTCAAACAGAATTAACCACATCAATAATCTGTTTGTCATACTCAAAAAAGATGTGCTTGCTGTTTCATTTGATTATTTTAAAATCTATATACATTTTCGAAAAAAGCGTCCTTTTGCTTTAAGAGAAATAGGCCTCTTCCTCTCATCCCAGCTGTTGGTTTCTGCTGAGAGCTTTTAATTCGTGGCTTCGCCTCACAGCAGAAAGAGCTTCACTGGGCAGCAGCAGTGGCAAATTTCAGTAGGTAAATCTAATTCAAGAAGATATCCCCAAGAGAAAGAAAAGCGGTCCAAAGGAAAAAAATTAGGAGGCGTGTAGACGTTCCATTCAGGTTTATGAATTTGGGAGTCATTGTATGAGGAAGGAAAATAATAAATGGAGCGTTTTCAAGCAGAAAGAATCAAACCTTGAAAATAGATGATTAGGTGAATCTCATAAATATTTACGAGTTTCAGGGTGCTTTTGAAAAAGAAAATAAGGCGTGAAATATCTATGCTATCAAATCGTTATTCAGCTCTTCAGTTGCATTTACTCGGGAAAAAAAATTTTGTTATAACAGTTAAGGAAAGCCTCGATTGACAATGGAATCAAACAATACATGAAATAT